>JASANC010002027.1:0-53934 GCA_030248135.1 Theristus sp. LFF4_11
ACGGATACGATTGCTTTAAAAGTGAGCGATCATTTCATTGGTAAATCAACAACAGTCGGTTAAAGCAGCTCAAAATCAAAATGCAATGCATTTTGAGTCCGCGTCGTGGGCAAGGTCAAAAGGGAAAACCAACTCAAAAATAATAGTTATATTTATCAGCTAACCGTGCCGTAGGCACGGGTCAATTTGCTAGTATCACAAAGTGACCAATGCCAAAATTTAGCTGCTGTCGCGTCAGACCAGGAATTTTTTTAACTCTGCTCAGAATATTTTTTTTCATTTACAAATTTTTATTTTGAGGTGTCGTTTTTTTCTGTTTGCAGAGACGTTCGACCCGACTCTAAGTACAGCGGACGAAAGCGAAAAAAGTTTTGATGTCTCCAGGAAAAATGCTCTTGGAAGACCTTATGGGAGATGAAATGGAATTTGCTGGAATTTTGTTGTTGTTTCATAAAATTGTTGAAAATTTCGTTTCCTGTGTTGTGGTTGATTTTGAACGACTGTCCATTTGAACAAAAAGCAATAAAAATTTGAGACAATTTTGGGTGCTTTTCTTGATTTTCGGTTTTGGAATGCTTGCACATGCTGCACGCTTGCTTTTATTTGCTTGTTTTTGTCTAAATTTCTGAATGTTTTTGTCGTTTGTTTCTTTTGTCTGTTGCTGATGCTTTCATTCTGTTTTTTTTTCAATTCTCAAAGTTATTATTATTTTGTATTTTCTTGTAGTTTTCCACCTTTATCACAGCTGCTTCAAAGGCGTGAAGGGCACATGAACAAACATCAATTATGAAACATCGCATCAAAATTCTCGGGAACCAAACGGGCGTCAGCAACTCTTGGAAGTGAGTGACATTTGAGCTAGTCGCCAGTTTTTTTCGCGGTAAGTTTTTAATCAAAAGTTTCAATGAAACCAGAAGGTGTGTGGCACCGCGTCGACCATTTGTGGACTGTCCTGAACTATACCGTACTCAACTGTACTGGACTGTACTAAAACTGAACTGTCCTGCAGCACGTGCGACGGAGCGCTGTGTTACCGCCAAATCTCGTTCAGTCATTCGCGCGCTACACTGCGTGGCGAGCCGCGGCCTGTGTGTGCTCAGTTCTATAAAAGTGAATAGTGTTTGAAAAGTGAACAGTTTTACTACAGGGTCTTCCAAAAGTTAGTCCTGACAATGAACTGACCACAGGGCATCGGCGTCCGAGCGAGCCTTCCAGCGAGAGTTATGGAGATCTAGCCAAAATGCATCGCTCGCTCATCACGTGCAGGCTGGCTGACGCTAAATTATAGTGCGACTTATAAATTATAAATTATAATTAAATTATTGTCACCCTCGTGGCCTGGTGGTAGTGCGTTAGACTACAGTCTGTGCGCTCGGGGGATCGAGCCCCGCCGAGGGGTGTATAGGCACTTAATGACAGAGAAAACTCGATGGGCGCCCTACTCAATGGCGTTCTGTACGCTTCTCTCTGTTAGCCCTGGCTAAAAACATCGCCTAAAAATCCCAACAACAACAACAACACATTTCTGCAGCGGCGACAAACAGCAACAACCCAACCGATGTCATATCAAAACCGGCCTGTCCATTTGTGGCCCGTTAAGTTGCGGCCCGTCCATTTGCGACCCACTCATTTGCGGCCGCATTCAAAAACGACCCGTTCAAAACCGACCCGTACAAAATGATGTCAATGAAAAGCGACCCGTTCATTTACATCCTGTTCAAATGCGGCCCGCTTATTTCCGGCCCGTTCATTCCCGGCCCGATTGTTTCAGGCCCGATTTTGAACGGGTCTATTTTGATTCTGACCGCTAATAGCAGGACGGTTTTGAACGGACCTGTATTTTTCACTTTTCAGGCCGTTTTGAACGTCACCCAGAACAACCAGTGGCATCGCGTCCCACCACAACGTCGTACGGCTATGGTGCTGTAATTCAGCGAAGGAGAACAAGTAAGGAAAAACACGGAAGACAACAAACGATTAAACTGAACCGCACGAACTCCTTAGTGAATACGAGTGAACTGTAGCGCAATTAGTAGCACAATGTTTTCCAATAATGCAGTCTCAGGACGGTGTGTTGCCCGGTTTTTGCACACCCGACACGCTTAACGCGTCACTATATTTTCCAGAAGTTTTGTCTGGTTTAGTTGATTTTATCTGTTTCGTGTGCACTAAAGAATGTTGCCCTATCAAAAAAACAAAAATTTTTGTTCATGCAAGCTGAAACTGCAAGCGAAGAAAAAACACGTGTCAAAAAACACGGATTATTAATGGTGAACATGATTTTGTGTGTCGCTGTTTCGTGGACGCTTAGTTTGATGGGGCATGCGTAGTTTGATGTTTGTTTTGTCAGCTTCTAAAACAGGCAAGTCGACAGACGTTGTTCGGGCACGTTTTGCTCGCATATTTGGTGTCAAAAACATTTTTTCCTGGCAGTTTAACTTGTACTCCACAAATTGCAAAATAGACAAAATGTTCTTCTGCAAGACGATGTTCAGGCACACGGTTTGGTCGGCGTCGAAAATATGGACCCAAAAAACGGGCGTTTACGCACTGCACGAACAACGCGCATGCACACGAGAAACATCTCATGCCGTGACAAAAAAAAACTAAAAACAAACTGATAACACAACAAGACAACAGTTCAGAAGCAACGGTAGCAGCGACACAAGTGTTGCACCGCCACATTTGCTGCTCGATCATGATAGCATGAAATTGTGTACTACTTACTACGCACGTGTATCGTAAAATGCGTGTGAGAGGTGTGTGTAAGTTGTGTAAGGTGAAAGTGAAACCAATAGACACACTTAATTTACAGTACTAACTGTCGATCTGTAAACCTGTTATGATGTTGAACATTCATGTGTATACATTTCGCGAAATCACAAAAACTCCTCCAAGAGATGCGTCTAATATGTTTTCACGCTTATGTTTTATGTGCACACACGGTCGTTCTGTTGTTGTTTCACACTTTACTTATGTCCGCTCCAAACACCGTTTTTTTTGTCAAAAACTATGATTTTAACAACAGGTGACGTTTTTACCGCAGCAACGGCGCTGTGTGGCTTCAGTTCATTATCGTGAACAGGATTAGCTCTGTTAGAAAACGTTAGTACCTGACAGTTTTTCTGATTTGTCAGTCGGAACTATATCAATTCAGTATGACATGCACTTGTCAGGTTACTGCAATGGTTTAGACGTTATGCAAGTGGTCAGTGTTTTTTGTGTTGTTTTTATGTAGTTTTTATGTTTTATTCAGTTGAATTGTGAACGTACTGTGGCCCAGGTCATGTTTATGTTGTTATTTGGTTGGGTTTGATTTGAGTTGTTGTTGATTATATTGTTGCTTGTTTGATTGTTGTATTGTTACTTGATTGATCTCGTTTACCGTAATTCTAAGCTAAACAAATGTAGCTAAAATTGACAAGTGTGGTTGATTTCTACTTGTTTTTTTTTGTTTTAATGAAGTTTTTGTTCTGTTAGCCAGTGGCCAGACACCGTTGCTCGATTTGATTACAGTAAGGTTACAGAACCACATTTCCAAGAAACCACTGATCTGTTCATTCATGTTGGAGTAACTTTGTTGCACTATTGTGTTAGTATTATCTGTTCTTTTGGTTGCGACTCAATGCGTTTTCAGACGTGGAAAAGAAATTGGTTTCTGCTTGATGCGGTAGTTTAAAAATACCCAAAGTGGCCGATCGTATCTCAGGGAAGGGAATAGGGTCACTTCTCCAATTTTGAATTGCCGCTTGAAACATAAAACTGATTGCCCATCTATGCATACATTGAGTCTCAGTACCAAACGAAAAGAAAGATAATACATGTCCGAGTAAACTTTGGAATGTCACGTTGGAATCCATACCCATAACATTAAAATTACCCGTTTTTCAATTGCGCTTCAAATCGATATAAATGGGCTTTCATTACGGTTATAAAAATCAGCAACTGATGAAACTTACCAGGTGTTTTTCTGCGGATCCATGAATATTCAGTGTCTTAATATTTCTTTTGCTAGCGGCTGTAAACCTTTTAAAATGTGTGTCGTCGTTATGTAATATCATAACAGCGCATGTGTTTAGTTGTTTTTCATTTGTTTTTTTGCACGTTTTAGCGACGCTGAAAACTGCTTTTTCACAGAAACACACCAAAAACGTTGCATATTGCGTGTGAAATAAGACCCATAGCAAGCAAATATTTGTCTCTCTTTTGTATGAAGTTTAATTGTAGACGTTGGGATCATTAATCATTATTTGAATGTGTATTCACCTACATATGGTCAAAAGAGACATAAAAGAAACGATATTTAGCTTTACTTACCTACATTTCTTGTCCGGTCCATAGGCTCCGCACTAGTTGCATTGCATTCCTTTAATTTTAATGAAGCTACGCAAAAATGTACGCAGAAAAACATCGTTGACGTCCTTGATAGCAATGTTGTTACACGCGTGTAGAATGGTATATTTTCTGGCAAGTAGATTTTTTACCGTCTATCTATACATTTGTTTGCACTTATTGTTGATGTATTCGACAACTGTCCATGTAAAGCAGCTCTGATAGCACACAGCACAGGAAGAGGTTCATGACCATATTTTGAGTTTTTGCACCTCAAAATTTGACTAAAGTAGTTATACAAACAAGGTGAAATTCAGAAAATTTTTAGATACTTGAAATCATATGCATCGACCGCCACGCCATGTCAATCACATTCTACACTGGGCCATGACGAAGGCGAACGTAAGGAAATGACTTGAAAGTTGTGTGCTTATTCTGGCGTGACGACGAACGGCGGAGCTTACGATGAATGGCGACAACAAAGAACCGCCCATACCACAACAGCCGTCATCGTTCGAGCGAAACGCAACGAATCATCGACCAAAACGACATTGTGTCTGTTCCATCGTCATCAATTGTCGTTTCGCACTGTCACTGTCTCATTTAGTCGTCCAGTTTTTTCTACTGTTACCAGCGCGATTTTCACAAGCGTCCGCACCAGGCACCGTGCCCGACTACCGTTGTACAACGTCGAACGAGTGTTCCAGCAAGTTTGTTTGCAAAGAAATTAACAGAATTGTATCATTAAAGCTGAATTTATTTGTGAGCTGTACGAGGTCATTAGCATCATTAGTGTACCAGTGTAATTGCATTCATGTACGATGTACTTTTTTGAACTACATCATGAAGATGCTATTCCATGGTGCAGCTACATGTTGTTTCAGATTGAGAGTGGCATAATTGGTACACGCCAAATTTTAATCTTGACGTTTCAGCCGGTGCGCTGATGTATGTGATCAAAATATTTTTAAAACCCTTAAAACTATAGCGTTGTGTATGCTTAAACAATTCTAAGGTAGTACGTAAGGTTATATAACCTGTATATTACAGACGCTTTTTTTAATACGTGACTAATTCAGTTAATCATCATATTATTTCAGATACGTTGAATCCACATGTTGCACGCAAATCAGCTGTAATCAAGCCTACAAATACTATCATTTTGTATCTGGCTGCTGCAAAGTTGACCACTGCGTTCCAGATAGTCGGTATTATCCGCAAAATGGACAATTCTCTGGTTGGTGACTGAACACTTTTGCTGGTGTCTCGCTGTCTGAATATTTATTTACTGAAAGCTTCTTTGGTTCAGAGTTCGGGTTTATTTGTATCATAACATTATTGCTTCATATCAAATCACTTTTTTCAGCACGCATTCCATTCGTTTACTGGAGATCAGTAATTTCCGAACTGCGCCGTGACATCACAAATTGCTCGGAAGTTAAAATTGCCACTGAACGAACTGTTGATCAATTTAGAGAACAATATAAAGAAATGTTGCGGACGGTAAAACGACCGTTTGTTTACATTAGCATCATATATTCTCGAACACTTGCATTTGCATCATCACTGTATTTTATAACAAATTGTGGTGGCGTTGCAAAATTTCCATAATATCATACCCCTCGAGCGCGTATCTAGGCGCGCATTGGGTCTTGGAACCGAAATAAAAGATATCAACACAAAAACTTGATCGTCATTTCAGGGTGCCTCCTTCGACGATCAAGGCCCACCAGGCAGCGTAACATTCCAACCGTTCGCTGATTCATTGGACGACAGTAATGGGCGACCACCGGATCAACGGCGGTCCTTTTGCAGCGAGTCAGACGAGACGGAATGTGCGAAATCCGGAAAGTACTGCTGCGTTCGTATCAGCTGTTACGGTGATTTGATCAACGATATTTATGAAATCGATACACCGTGTGTGCGGCCGGGCGGCTGTGCGATGAAAAGGACCTATGGGCCGTGGAGTCAAGTGCACAGGCGGAGACAAACCATTTGTTAGTTTTTTGCGGGCACTTCGTTTTGTAGCATTACATGAAGTTCGCTGTTTGCGGTATCCCCAGGTAGACGCATACCGCGGTGTTCCCTGACTCGTCAGTGCGACGGACACCAGGCAGAACTCCCGAAGGTGACGAATATTCAAGTTCTGAGTTTTCGTTCGTCGCTTGAAGTACTGAAACACTAGTACATTATAGAATACGGTACATACCTATGTACATTTGTATGTCGTGTTCGGTTTTGATTTGCCACTGCAGTTTTACATCATGTTTTCATTGCCAAAAAATCAATTGCATTAGTCTTCAAAAAAAACCACTGTAGTTTCATGCTTGACGCCACCGTTCGAAATTGCCTAAATGACCCTGTGTAATTTTGGGTGTACGGTGCAATATGTACATGTGCAATTTTAAAGTAGGTAAAAAGTAAACAAAAAAATTTCAATTGCTATGCGTCAAGCATAAAACTGATTTTCAATCCATGCTTGCATTGAATCGCAAAACTAGAAAACAAGATAATATTTCTATGTATCTGAGCTGTGTATAAACCATTTCAGTATGGATCTTACCGGAAGTTTGGAACAGTAGACGCCGTGAATTCCTTCGGTCAACATACCACGATCCAGGTCAACGTTTGATCGGGTCCTGCTCGGAATCGCTCACCTTCTTCCAGTGGGCCAAGACGACGAGCCCGGAAAACTGAACAAAACTGTTGTTTTCTCGACAATAAAAAAGCAAAATTACTGCCTCGTTGGATGATCTGTTCACGATACATCACTAATTGACAAGTGTCATGCGAAATGTACTGTATCTCTGCACTCTGAGAAAACAACTCACAGCCCATGCGAAACCTTGCGTACCAAAGCTGCGTTACGCCAAATGTTGCGCGTTTTTGCGTCAAAATTTAGCTAGCTAGATTGTTGTTGTTTCCTCAATACGGCCTAAATTGGAGTTGAGACCCGTATTTTATTTGCTGTAGCTTACTTAGGTAGCATTTTGAGATGAAGGCAGCCGTTTTGAGTGCTGTTTAGATGAAAACTTTTGACCAAGTTTGATTATGGTCCAATTGGCGCTTTTGTGTTTCTAGTTTTGCTCAGTCGCTTCCCAGATCTTTATTCGAAGTGAACTATTTTATGTTCAAAAATTTGTTAATTTTGATGTCTGAAATTTTTGCTGGTCCCTGAAACTCATCTGTTTGTTTCAACAGTTTGATTTTCGAGTGCACACGTGCGTGTTTGCGTGTGTCTGTGTGCGCGCGGTGCTTTCTTGATGTGTTATCTTTTAATTTGCATCATATTTTTAGAGAAAGGCCTTTGACAAAACAGGTACAAGAACACATGTGTCGTCATTTTTGTATTATTCAATATGAAGTGCATCATTTACACGCACCGCGTTGCTTGCGTGTGAAGTGAACAAGTTTTTACCGGATTTTCTTGTCGCGAGATTGTCACTTTTCTGTAAACTTGAATCGTTTTGACACATCCGAAAATCGCATCAGCGTACAGTTCAAAATGCATGTTGTTGTTTTATTTTTGATCATCTATTTGGATGAAAGTTAAAAATTTAGTCACACTTTTTGATGATCGTTGATGATTGGTGTGGAATCAGCTTAAGTGGTTTTTGTTGTGGAATACCACTTTCTATTATTGTTAACAAATAATAATTTTATTCTCGACCACAAAACGAAGACCATTGAAACACATAAGACGATAGTGTTGTTTTACACTTGAAATGCAGAAAAAATTAAACAATAATGAATCCATGTAAACGTGTCAAAACAACAAAATAGGTTTACGAGTTATTGTACCCGTATGTCACAATTTACAAATATACTTGTGGATGAACTACATTAGGAACAGCAGTAAAAATTGTCCGGTCTTCACAAAGTCAACAAGCTTATTTGCTGCGTCGGGAATAAAACATTTAGAAAAACTTTTAAAAAGATGTCATTTCAAGAGAAGTTAAAAAAAAACAATAACAGAACACCCATTTACATTTTCACTTCTCCATATCAGCGCATCCGCTTGCGAAATATTTTCAGAACTACTGAACAAAAAAAAACAATTCTAGTTGCGAATGTACAGAGCAGTGCAAAACGGCGGCTTCGTTTTCCACGGGAGAAGAAAAGTCAATAACTAAAACCTAATGAAATTCATAAATACTTTTCGAAAAAATATTTTTTCTCTCCAATAACATCATGTCAATGTCAACAGTGAAAAAGCATTTTTCTCTACATTTTCACTCAAACCAATGCTTTATTCATTTATTGGGCATCACTGAGTCACACGTTGCTTCAGGCCCACTTGACATGACGAGACACATGAGTTAAGAAGCGTTTTTAACTTTTTTTCAGAATACATGACACACGAAAAAAAAGCAAAACTCTGCGTTTCATTGTATCCTCGGTATTGAAATCGCCTGCAGTGCGTTGCCGTGACGTTGCTCTCTCGTTATTAACCATTGGTAAAACGCGGTCGTCTCGGCACAGTTGCCCTGGAGATTGTTGCCGCGATGCGCGAACTTGGACGCTCGGAATCGCATCGCCTCCGCGTCCCACACGCCGCCCGGAAACCACACTGAAAATGAAGATTCGTTGTTGTTATTGTTGTTGGGTTTTTCTAGGCTAACCCAGAACGCCGTCCAGTAGGTGCACATCGCGTTTCTCTGTCACCCCTGTCCTATACACCCCTCGGTGGGGCTCGATCCCCCGAACGCACAGACAATTTTAACGCGCCACGAGCGGTGACAATGATGCCCCGATGATATGCCCCTCATCCCCTTCTGTGACCACATTAGGAAGAACCTTCTGAAACCACTTGTGTTGTATGAATACACCAAAAAACCCAGAAAATAACATGAGACAAAGTCCCGCATCATATCGTACTCACTTGTATACCGGTACTTGTTCGTGCCGGGCACACGCCGCTCGCGCACACGCTGCATGCCGCAACCGCCCGGCCGCACGCACACTTCATCAAACTGATAATCACCCGGCTGGTCGGAACAAGTGACGCGCGTACAACAGAACCGATTCCGCCGGTCGCATTCCATCGCCTTCGAAATACCGCAGTACCCGGCCGAGAAGACGACGCCGCCGTTGAAGACGCCCGCGTCCCGGAGCGCGCCCGGCGGCGGCACACCGCCCCCGCCGAATCGCCCGCCAAACCCGCCTTGAACGTCGTGCTCGTTGAATTCGTTCAACTTTAGCAGCTCGATCGCCTCTAGCGACTGAAAGCGAATCGTGCTGCAGTTCTGCATGTCGGCGCCGATCGAGCGCTGGATGCGTTGCCATGCGGCGAACGGGAGGCGTGCTGCGAATGGACAGGTGTCAGTCGAGGGTGTTGAGTTGATGGAATATTCGGTGAATAGATAGAGTTTGATCTTTTATTTGACTTCCGAGACTCAATGCGCGCAGATAGGTAAAAAGTTTCATGGATGACGCGGGAATCAAAAATTGGTAAAGTGATCCGAGTCCCCCACATAGGGCCGAGTCACTTAGGTTAGGTGACTTTGAATTGCCACATGAAGATTGAAACTAGTTTTCTTTTCACGTCTGCACGCGCATTCAGTCGCAGAACTTAAAAAATTGGTATTACGTTGATGGAATATTCAGTGAATACAGTCGAACTCTAAATTATAGGGAATCAGCGTCGTCGTTGGTGATCACGTGCATGCATGATTTTTGTGCAGAAACTGCTGTGGGGCGGAGTTTGGTTTGCACAGAAAGCATGCATCACGTAATCACCAACCAGCCAATCAGCTGATTCCTTATAATTTAGAGTTCGACTGTAGAGAGAAATTTAGACAATATAATTTTTAACGTCAATTCCTTTGCTTTGTGGGCTGACACCGCGAGTTCTGAACACCGTATTTTTGCCGTTTTGCCCGGTAAAAGAGAAGATACCGCCAGACTGCAGTCTCAGTTCACCTTATCGCAACGGTGGTGTTACAAAAACCGCACCGATTTCAACTCAACACATGTATGTTCACCTTCACCGCTCGCTCACCCGAATACTGTCCGTTATCGGAGTTGAACCGCGAGTCCGGTTTGCAGTGCGCCAGTTTCGCGCAACCGGACGTGAACCGATAGAAGCGATACGCGTCATTGCAGCTGATCTGCGTGCAGCACGTGGTTTTAGCGAACTTCTGGTCGCACTCTGTTGCGCGCGTACAACTGTAGTCAGGGGGTAACGAGTGCACGATGGTCAGGATCAAGTTGGGAATGACGAATAGCAGACGAGCGGAGTTCGGGTTGCAGTGCATTTTTTTGGAGTTCTTCCGCTTTTTATATCTCAATATTGACACTCGAGTTTTCGCCTGATTCTTGGTGGTGGTTGCTTGCAATGTTGTTGTCGCTTATTGATAAACTTTCTGAAAGGGTGTGATCTTTTTATTTTCGTCCCGAGACTCAATGCGCGCATTACCGTATTACCCCCATTAAACCCCCCCCCCACCAATAAACCCCCACCCCCCGACCAGTTTCCAAATAATCCCCCCCACAAATAATCCCCATGGGGGTTAATTGGAAACCTGTTTGAAACACATACCCAGCGAATTCAGTGGCTGAATGCAGTGACATTGGTGAAATTGTGCTACCAAAGGCCCCAAATGGATGAGTTAATGGTAATTTCATTACAAAAGGCTGTTACAAAAGGAAATCTCTGTGAAAAGTAGAAGTTTCTGCGACTTTCTTGCCTGCCATGCAAGGTATTTTTGCCATTTTTCAACAAACCCCCACCCCTAGAATTTTTTGTAAATAAACCCCCCCAACCAATAATCCCCCCACCAATAAACACCCACCCCTAAAAGTCGCTGACGTATTAATCCCCCATGGGGGTTTATTGGGGGTAATACGGTATATAGGTAAACAGTTTCATGCGTGACGCGGGAATTCAAAATTGGCAGAGTGATCCGAGTCCCCTAAATATGGCCTGGTCACTTTGGCTATTTTGAATTGCCACATATGTATAAAGAATGAAACATACCGTATTACCTCTATTAACCCCCCCCCCCAAAATTAAACTCCCCCCCCAAAAAAATAAACCCCCACCCTCTCGACAAGTTTCCAAATAATCCCCCCCCAAAAATAATCCCCCATGGGGGATTATTGAAACCTGTTTGAAACACATACCCTGCGAATTCAGTGGCTGGTTGCAGTGAAAATGATGAAATTGTGCTACCAAAGGCCCCAAATGGATGAGTTAATGGTAATTTCATTACAAAAGGCTGTTGTAAAAGGAAATTTCTATGTAGAGTAGAAGTTTCTGCGACTTCCTTCCTGCCATGGAAGGTATTTTTGCCATTTTGCCCACTCCTAAATATGGTTTCCAAATAAACCCCCCCAAAAATAAAGCCCCCCCAAAAATAAACCCCCACCCCCAGAAGTCGCTGAAGAAATAAACCCCCATGGGGGTTTATTAGAGGTAATACGGTAGTTTCTTTTGACGTCTGCACACGCATATTCAGTCGCAGAATCTCAAAAAAAAATGATAAAACTAACACGACGCGTTCTAATAGTGTAAATCATGCGTTTTTTACGGTGAACCCCAATTAAATCATCGGTAATTTGTAATTGTTATAATCAGTTAAGAATGTTTGATTATGATTTTTTTACGAAAATTGAGGAAAACAAATACGTGTGATTGAAACAATTATCACATTATGCATACACTTCATGTATACATCGAACGTGTGATATGAAACTGAAAAATTTGTCTGACCAACCAACAGAAAATGAAGAAAACACACAACTACGCATGTGAAACAAAAAAAAATGAAAATGTGTACGGTGTAAACAAAGACACACTGTCAACATTGTGCATGGTTGAAAACGGCAAAAATGCTCATAATTTGCTGCATTAGCGCAAGTAAATCGCGAAATTTTGCTTTCAATTTTCGCGACTTTTCAAGGTCACACATTTTTCTCAAGACACACTGGCGAAGAATAAATAATACACGTTATAAATGATGAAATATGGCCAATTTTACAGTCAAAAACACAGACACACACACAGACAGAGTAGAAGCGAGCTGTTTTTAATCTTTTTGAAGACAGCTGACTTCATCGACTGCAGCCCATCGGGGCGCATGGATTCGAAAGACCGTGTAGACAATGAAGATTTGACGAAAAAAACTTAATAAATCTAAAAAACTCGCTAATTTGAGCAAACAAGCAGTTGAGCACAATTTTATTTAAAATGCAACAAAAACAAAAGTAACAAAACGTATAACAGTAATTCAGCAAAATTTTGACTGTCCTTGCAAAACTGCCTATGAATTCCTATGCACACGCACAGAAAAGCATTTCTTTAACGAGAATTAAAAGTTGTTTCTATTAATTTAACATAAAACCTGGAAAAAATATTCGTTCAGCCGCCAAATAAAGCGATATAAAAGAATTGACCCATAAAGTTTTTCTCTCGAACATCAAAAGTACTAGTCCGACCAAAAAAAAAATTCTGAACACAGTTATTTTCGCGAAAGCTGTCGTAAAAATGCACTGAGAGAAACATACACGAAGAATTTGACATTTGAGCTGTAAACGCCAAAAATGTGCAGTCGTTATTTGCTGTTACTTTGGTTATGATCGAAAAAAACAGGTTTTCATTTCGTCTGAAGCGTAAATAGTAGTTTAAGTTCGCTAAGCATCAGTCTTTGTTTCATCGCAACAACACCAGAATACATGCGCATGAAAACGATATGAGAGCGCAGAAAAAACTAAAGGTGACAAATTGCACACGCATAATTTTCAAATTTGAAAATAAACGTCTTTTTGGCGCATGAGAAAGAAATATGTTAATTTTCAAAAAAAATTTCGTCAGAATTTTGGATTTTTTTTCAAAAAAAATTAATTTGACTTTGACTCACACGGTCATGATTTGTGAAAAATCTGTTGCGTAACTTTTATCTGATGACTGTTTTGATGACACCGAAGTTAGTTCAAAACCAAACTGTGATTAATGCGATGTTTACGACAATGGAAACCGTTAGTGGGTGACCACAAAAAAATAAAAAAAGCAACAAAGTTTGCTGTAACAATTCTGATCCAAACACTTTATGTATCTAGTTTTGCTAAAAAAATGAGAAATAAATGCAATTCTTTATTAGAAAAAAACGCATTTTTTTTCTTAAGAATGATGTCGGTGTGGAAACATTCTTTGAAAAGGGAATGACTAACTTCAATGCACAGCGATTCCAAAAAGTAAAGCAACAAATGAAATGAAAAATGGGACACGAATGACAGAAAACATGCAGTGTCCGCATGTGTGCTATTTTTATAAAAAGTTTTATTATTGTGTTTCTTTTTTCCAATTATTTTGAAATCCAAAATTGAGTTCCAAGTTGACATAGAGATAACTGATGGATGATAGAAAAAAACTTGTACGCGCATAGAAGGTTTAGTTTAGTTGGTCAACGGCGCACCTGCACAAAAAGATTTAGAGAAAAACCGAACAATTTGAAAAAATTAGAAAAAAAAATTGCAGAGTTTCACACGGAGTATACAGCCATGCAAGCTTTCACAGAACTCGTTTTAATTCGTTAAAATTGATAATTGATAAACGAATGTGACGAATTAAAAAATACTATCGCATATCTCGAAGAAACTGGCTGTTAAATTTGAAAAAAAAACAAGAAAACGTACGAAATTTCGAAATCTGCGAAGTTTGCAAATAGACTGGAAGTAATATAGTGTTATGAACCCATAATTTTTGATTGATTCAATTCAACCACGTTGTCGTCTAATAAAACAAGTGCGTATTACAATTTGTCCCAAAGTTAGTCTGGAAATTAGTCAGTATGGAAAAATAAACTGGTATCATCAGGTAAAAAATGTGAACGCATGAATTATGCACGTTGATTACATTCACGCAGCCAAAAACCGCAAAAAAACGCAAACTCTGATTTATTTGGCGACCAAAAATTCCAAAGCAGTAACAGTTTTGGTAAACCAAAAAGGAAAGTTCAAAGGGTCGAAAACAGCTTAAATACACAAATCACGTGAACGTTTTTTCAATGGAACAAGTGTTTTTTTTTTCAGGTAGGTATTTACAAAACGCCCGCTTAAATGACGTTTCAGAAAAACAAGAAGAAAATGAATATATATGTACTCAAGCCAAAATGGAATGTTGCCCACTCTTGAACATGCGAGTACAAAAAAAAACTGAAAATATAACCGGTTTTTGTACCCTATTTGCATAATTTCGCTCATGGTTGGGTACGTCAAAGGCTGTGAGATCAGTTTCCAAGCAACTTGAAACAGAAACACATGCTGAAACTTGTTTACCGTTTTTGTGGTGTAATGTTATTCGCTTTCTTTTCAGCTTACTTTTCAACGTTTTGTGATGTCATTGCAGAAGTAAAAAACAGTTCAAGCAAAAAAAACCAAGCGAAACCTCACGAGCCGAAAACACTTTCGACAAAAGACACCGCAAAAATAAAGGAAGCTACAATCAGCGCCTAATCTTGAGCCTGATTAAATTCGACGTGGGTAAGCCAAGCCTGAAGGGACCCCTAACAACCAAGCCTTTTTTGTAAAGGCGCAAAAGAAATCCTGGGTGTTTAAAAAATACAAGGTGATGTTTTTTCAGTGCGCGGTTTTTGGAATCCACCAAGCCGACCATTTTCTTTCAAAACGCGGCAACGCAACATTTTTTCGAAGTAAACCTAATAATTACTTGGAACTACAAATAAAACCAGAAAAACAAACAAAAAGTTCTATGGAATGGCAACTTTCACAAGGCATTATTTTCTCATTCGACAAATCATTAGTTTTTTTCAACCACCTATTCCGCTAACTTTGTATAAAATAGCAATAAAATGCATGTTACAAAGTGCAGAGAGACTATAAAAATAATTAAAACTGCACACCCGAATTGCAATAAAAATTCAGAAAAGTGAAAAGAAAGCAAAAGTGTACAAAAATAGTGTGCATTCCACAGCAAGTTTTTCATGCCATATTTTCCGACCTTTCGATTTAGTATGCCTGGATGCTCTAATATGAGTTTAGGGTGAAAAACTGAATTGAAAAAGTATGCAACAGATGGTTTTAATTAGCCCGACCCGAAGACATAACTGTTTCTTGAAATAAGTTACCAACACGGGAAACATTGCAAACAGTTCGGTTTTACACTTGTTGCTCCAACCAATCAGGAGTGATGGGGCGAAACAATGGTGACATCTTTTTCAATCCTAAAAACTATTTTTACAGATAAATGGTCTCGAAAAAATACCTATATGAAACCAAAAATCACATTTCTATTTGAAAACGTGCACAAGTATTATCAATTTTTTAAGTTCTGCGACTGAATGCGTGTGCACACGTAGAAAGGAAACTAGTTTCAATCCTTATGTGGCAATTCAAAGTCGCCTAAGTGACTCTGCCCTATGTAGGGGACTCGGATCATTTTGCCAATTTTGAATTCCCGCGTCCTGCATGAAACTGTTTACCTGTCTATGCGCTCATTGAGTTGCGGGACCAAAATGAAAGATCATACAGTATGGCCGAATAAATATGGCAGTCTCAATCAAGGCGAGATTAGTCACAGACTAGGAGTTTCCTTTCTCAAAAATGATAGATATCCGCCAATCGAGTGTGCAAAGGTAAAAATAATGAACAGAATAGCCCGAATTACCAATTAATTTTCAGAAACATGTAAAATTTGACAGGCAGTTGGGTTTCTGAGCAACTTTTTTTTTGATTCAAATTTCGCGCGCTCCTTGCACCCTGAAAAAAGCTGCCATGTTTAAACGGTCATACTGTACATCATTTGAAAACATGCACATATGGCGCAATTCCAAACGCGAAAACAAGTTGGCAAAAATTAACGAAACAATCTGGATTATCTATTAACGAAAATTAACGAAAAGACTTTGTTTGTTTCTGTCGCCAAACTTTCACGCTTTTTTATTCGATGAGTAGAAAAAGAAAAAGTCGCGCCGAAAGTTTACAGTGGTGTGTATTTATTGTCTATCTTTATTTTCAGCAGCACTTCGTAACTTTCCTCTGTTCATTTTCACTGTTTTCTCACAAGGCGAAACAATTGTTTATGAGAAATTGTGATTTGTGATTTGGTCTTTTGTGATAACCGCGTTTTAGTATACTGCAAATTTCGGGCCGTCATTGTGTATGAATACAAACATACATGTACCTATACTTACACATACATACACATACATACATATACTTTTAGAATGGTTTAAAAAAACTTGGCTTGAGGTACGTTTGCTGGCACTGCGTTTGACTGAAGCGTGTGAAAATCATGGGCAACTTTTGTTGAAACATTACCGAAGTGACAGAGATCTATAGAGAGTACTTACGTCTCGTGGAGAGGGGGCTATTATGCATCTGGGCAACAAAAAATCATGACTTTTGATAAAAAAATTGTGATCAAAAAATGTGATGTTTGATTGAACATAGAAACATGATTGGAAACCTATTTTGCCAGGATGTACCCCCACTACTCTGCGCCACTCTGTAGAAGTTTGAATCTGCTTGATTTTGTACACACAGCATTTTTATCCCACGGAGCTGGATTTTTAGATTCACTGTACTTGCTCGATTTAGATAAAGTTTCGTCTCCTCCAAAAAAAGCTCATATTTTTCAGACCGCGTCTCTTAAAAAAGAAAAAAGGACAAAGTCAATTCCGACCGGAGACCGAAACAACAGAGCAAAAAAACGTTGTCACTTTTTCGGATGATCACTTAAAACATCTTATCCGACATTTCTGTTCACGCATTTGCGAACACTAAACTAAAAACGCCGACACTATTCATTAAACGACGACAATTTTAAAAGAAATACAGCGGTACTAATCAGTTCGTGACTAAAAAATTGCGTGTTTGTGTGAAAAAAGTGTGAAACACCACAATGATGTAACGTTGGAAAGGTTTTTCATCCCGTCAGGAATACACGTGAATCATTGAAATGAAACTGTTAATTTGATTGGTTTTGTTGTACTGATACTTGTTTTACTTGTTTGCCGACTGAAATTTGAAATGTTCGCTTGTTTTTTTAGTCAGATTTGTGGGTTGTTTTGTGCTGAAAAAAACTCAACCGAACTCCAGAGACCACGCGCTGAAGTTTGATAGCGATTACAAAAAAAGTGTTTATCACCTTTTGACTAAACCGATCAATAAAGATAGTTTAAAAAAACTATGGGCTAACACAATAGACTTCACAGCTGTTCAATTACTCAGAGAAAAAAACTAATGCGTTTTTTATATCACCATGACAGAGCAACAAACTGATAATGCAAAAGTAAACCATTCTAACGTGTCTGAATAAAATGAGCAAGAAACTACAGTTCAACGTGATAAACAAACGGTCATTTTTTTCGGCAACAGTGTTAAAAAAGCCGTTTTGCAGCAACAAAAGTCCGTCCACCAATCACCAAAATACAAAAAATGCCGTTGTTGACGAGACTTTACATTTCGCTAATTGGCTTCTTTGTTGGCACTGTTAGTTACACGGAGGCCGCTCCAACACCGGTTGTCCTATGGCATGGAATGGGTGTGTTTGTTGTTGGAATTTGTTTAAAGAAACTCAAAAACAATGCCGAGCCAATATGCATGCAAAGCTGCCGATTCGCTATATTTCAGCCAATTTAACGCAAAACAACCGTACAAAAAAGTGCTTTATCAGGTTCTTATTTTGCTTCGAAATTAAATATTTCTTTGCCGTTTCATCAACAAAGTTTTCCAGGCGACAGCTGTTGCAACCCGCTGAGCATGGGATCAATAAAGTCGCTCATTGAAAAGCACATCAACGGTGTCTACGTTTTATCGCTGGAAATTGGAAATGGCGTTGTGGAGGTATATTGACTTTGGGTTCTGCGCCTCATTGGGTTTGCAGACGTGGAAAGACAACTAGTTTCAAGCTTTACGTGGCAAATCAAAACAGCCTAACTGATCCGGTCCTTTTTACGGGCCTCGGATCACTTTACCAATTTTGAATTCCCGCGTCATGCATGGAATGAAAGTGGCACAGAACTCTTGATTCGGATTTTATGCAATAATAATCAATCTACACCATGGCCTATATTCATAGTTCTCTATCTATTTTTTCCAATTCTTTTCCGGACACCGAAAACGGTTTCTTCATGAACGTCAACAAGCAAATCGACATCGCCTGTCAGAAACTGAAATCCGACCCAAAGTTTGCGAGCGGCTATCACGCGGTCGGCTTCTCGCAAGGTGGACAGTTTCTGTGAGTTTTTTCTTTGGTTTTTTAGGTTTGTTTAGTTTGAATGAAAAACATCCTAAACAGTTTTTCTACCGGAATTCCGGAACTGTGAAAAGACGAAGACAGTCAGGGTTTTGCGATTTCAGTCGGGCCGTCGCGCAACGCTGCCCAGAACCGCCGATGAAAAATCTCATCTCCGTAGGTGGTCAACACGAGGGTACGTCGGGCTTCAGAGAAAAACCTCAATAATGTACAGCATGTTTCTTTAAACCTGTCACTTTTTCTAGAACACAGAGCACGCGAAACTTTGAACATACAGTAAAAGAAGAACGAATGTGATCGGGTTTGATTGCAGTCAATTTCTGATGAAGTTTGTTCTTTCCACAACTCCAAACCCGTGCCTTCTTTTTATCGCGATCGATATATATCTTATTCTGCGAAAAAAGTGACAGGTTTCACCGAACACACTTTTACCATACGAAACCAAACTTTCAGGAGTGTTCGGCTTTCCGCGTTGTCCCGCAGCGTCCTGGATCTGCGAAGACGTGCGCAAACTGCTCAATCTCGGCGCGTATATCGGGTAAAATGATGGAAAAAAGAGAATGGTTTCCAGAAAAAACACTGAAATAATAGAAATAGTGGTAATATAAAAGCTCTCTAGCGTTTGTTTCATGTACCTATTGGCTTTCCTTTCCAGCTAAACTGTTTTGATTTTTTTTCACCAGCTCAGTTGGATTCAAAACTCGTTGGTTCAAGCGGAGTACTGGCATGACCCGCTGCAGGAGGAGGAATACCGAGACAAAAGCATCTTTCTCGCCGATATCAACAATGAAAAGGCTAGCGTTGTTTTTGTTGTTGAGATTTTAGGCGATGTTTTTTAGCCATGGCTAACCCAGAGAAGCGTACAGAACGCCATTGAGTAGGGCGCCCATCGAGTTTTCTCTGTCATTAAGTGCCTATACACCTCTCGGCGGGGCTCGATCCCCCGAACGCACAGACAACGAGTCTAACGTGCTACCACCTGGCCACGCGTTTGTTTCCGTAGTTCCATGGTGTTTGAAATAACAAAAAGACAAAAAAATTGATTTCTCACTCAAATTTCTTTCCAGACGCAAAACGCCACGTATAAAACGAATTTGTTGAAACTGACAAATATGCTGCTGATAAAGTTCACTGAAGACGGCATGGTGGTCCCGAAGGAATCTGAGGTGCAGTCGAACTCTAAATCATGGGCAATCAGCTGATTGGCTGGTGTGATCACGTGATGCATGCTGGTGATCACGCGTAAAAAATCAGGGTCGCTCGCACAAATGTAGCTTGCTGATTGGTTGTTTTCAAGTTTGGTGCGTTGGTAGGATTCGGGAAGGTAAAGCTGAATTTTCAGGTTTTCTTGCTTTTCTTTCTTTTTGCTGCTCAATTTTTTTCATTGGTTCTGATGTTACTGATTTTTTCTTTACGAGTTCGCATATTCTTTTCAAGATGTTTTGAAATTGCCTTGAAACCCTTGAAAATGTTTTCAGTGGTTCGGCTTTTACACGCCCGGCCAAGACCAGGAGTTGCAGAACATGACGCAACGAGCGCTGTACACGGAGGTAAATCGACCAATCAGCGATTTTCTGAATATTCACTGAAAAAAATAGTAAATCAACACAAAAACATTAACAATATTTTTCTTTGGCACTTCGACATTGACTTTCTACACTGATACAGTATGACCGAATAAATAGGAGTGTGTATTCTCCATCAAGGCGGGATGAGTCGCAGACAGGAGTGTCTTTTACAAAAACGCCAAGATAATCCCAATCGGAAGTGCAAGGGCAAAAAAAAAAGCCAAAAAAATGCAAAAAAAAAAATTTGGGGGCGTTTTGGTTGTTTTTTTTTTTTTTTTAACGCGCCCCAAAACAATCCCAACAGTTTGCCACCGTTTTGTTGCGTATAACTCAGCAGTGGTTTGCTCGACAACAATGTTGATATTCTTTTCATTGTTCATCAAAGGACAATAGTTCATCTGTGTACCTTGTTTTTTGTCGATCTTTAGTTGATATTTGCGATTGATTTTGCTATTTTCAGTTCAGCAGTCCACCCTGGATTGTTGGTTGTTTCGATCTGTTCACGCCTAAAGCGGCATTCATGAAGCAGTATTTGTGACGCGTAGCTGTGTTAAAACATCCCGTATTACCCCCAATAAACCCCCATGGGGGATTAATACGTCAGCGACTTTTAGGGGTGGGGGTTTATTGGTGGGGGGGATTATTGGTGGGAGGGGGTTTATTTACAAAAAATTCTAGGGGTAAGGGTTTGTTGAAAAATGGCAAAAATACATTGCATGGCAGGCAAGAAAGTCGCAGAAACTTCTACTCTACATAGAAATTTCCTTTTATAACAGCCTTTTGTAACGAAATTACTATTAACTCACCCATTTGGGGCCTTTGGTAGCACAATTTTATCATTTTCACTGCAACCAGCCACTGAATTCGCTGGGTATGTGTTTCAAACAGGTCTCCAATAATCCCCCATGGGGGATTATTTGTGGGGGGGGGGTTTGTTCGGAAACTGGTCGGGGGGGGGGGTGGGGGTTTGTTGGTGGGGGGGATTAATGGTGGGGGGGTTTAATGGGGGTAATACGGTAGTTACGCGGTCACTAAATACTGCCTCATGAATGCCCCTTTAGTGTAAACTCGGACAACAAAGATATACACACGCATAACAACAAGAAGAAAAACCGTTTTTTTTTTCACGCAGGATCGAATCGGCCTGAAAGAGCTGAACGAAAGTGGTCGTCTGCATTTCCTGACCGTTCAAGGTGACCATCTGCAGATAGACGAGCAGCAGTTCATTGATGAAGTGATCAACAAGTTCTTGAATCAGTGATGGTATAAAATCGAGGTTTTCTTTTTGAAAATCGAAAGGAATAATAAAAAAATGCGGCAAAAAAGTGGGCATCGCTTTTGTTCCATAAACGAAACGTTTCTGGATTAACAAGGCTATACTGGACATAGTTTGTTTCTGGGTGCACTGAAAAACCTACAAAGCTACTACAGTCGAACTCTAAATTATGGGAAATCGGCTCATTGGTTAATGATCACGTGATGCATGCTTTCTGTTGATTATACGCATTCCAACTATCCGTTTGCACACATCTTATCGAACTTCATCAAAGGATTGACAAAGAGCAAAAAAAGGAGACAACTAATGTTACGCCACGCCCCTGCCGTGTTATGGTGTAACAGTGGTTTAAAAAATTGTATCAGTAAGTTTTTCAAATATTGCTTAGAAACACTGCGGCCGATAAGTTGAGAATAGAATTTTCTCATTGAGAGAGTTGCTTATGTGAAGTTGTGTGTGCTGTGAATGTATGGAACTACATACTGTAGGTAATCGGTGGTGCCACCAATTTTTCTGCGTTTGCATGTGCACAAAAAGAAAAAAAATACAATGTAACTTTTAGCATGACAAACGACAACTGACAAAGCAAACACAGTTTCGTTTCGTTTCGTTTCGTTTTATTCGGCGCTACTAAGCGTCAGGCAAAATGCACAGTGCAATCACGTTTCATCTTGCGCATTGTTCTCTGCACTGATCACAGATTTTTCGGAGTTGACGGCTTCTTTCATTATTATATCGAATATATCAGAAATGCGCTGATGTGCTTTCATCCGACGCTTGTCTTTTGTCGATATTTTGAAGTGCAGTAGGCACGGAATAAATGGATTGAGGTAATCCGATAGTTTGCAGCCTGTTTTCTCACTGCAAAAACGCAACAATTAGATTGTACAACATTACGAATCGTCAAAACGTACGAAGACGTTTTCATTTTTTTGTTAGTGATGAACAGAAAAACCCCACCACCACTCGCACTTACGATTCAATGCAGTTGCGCTTGCCGTTCGGAGGCAAATACGCTATACAGTTGAGTTTTTCAGGTTCTGCCAGCGACAAAGTCTCGTTGACGCAGCTATAAAAGTGATTCAGTGTTCCACAGAAACTACACGCCTAAAAATGATACATCATAAATAATGCACATGTAGATGCCATAGATGGTATACTACTGACTCATTATTCATTAGTTGACGAATGAATAATGTGTTTTTGAAATTATTTGAATAATACTGCTTTGAATAATGAGTGATGGGTTCATTATTCAAGTTGGTGACGAATGAATAATGTGAACAAAAAACTGGACTGACAAACAAAAAACAAAATTCAACACATTTTTTTGAAATACTTAGTGCATTATTTTAGTTTGGAAAAGTAAAAGAATCGTAAAATTTGGTCTTGTATAACTCGAGATACAGCCATTTTATTCAGAAAAGACAAAAAATGACAAACACAAAATTAAAGAAAAAAAGGAATCATACCGGCACTTATTGGGGTTGCATTACATACGTTTTATTCAGTATCTAGAGTTGCTCACATAAGAAAACTAACTCAAAATACGTGATCAGCGCATTGATTTACCCTGGAAAACTTTTTTCTTGGTTTTCGTTTCTGGACCGATTTCGCCAATTTCCACGGCCGATTCGCCCGAAATCGTCACGATTCAACATTGGGAGTTGCTCACGTAAGAAAACTAACCCAAAATCCGTGATCAGCGCATTGAATTCCTACGGACAAGACAATTTTCTTATTTTTTGTTTTTGAACCATTTCGCCAATTTTCACGGCCGATTCGCCCTAAATCGTCAAGATTTTAGTTATTTAACTGCCATTCCTTTAAATTTTTCAAAAAACAAAGGTCAAATTCAAACTTTCCGTTGTTGGTTACCCCCCGGAAACTTTTTGATTTGTCAAATAACGGTTTGTTTCATGTGCAGAAATCGCAAATACCGTATTACCTCTATTAACCCCCCCCAAAATTAAACCCCCCCCAAAATAAACCCCCACCCCCTCGACAAGTTTCCAAATAACCCCCCCCCCCAAAATAATCCCCCATGGGGGATTATTGAAACCTGTTTGGAACACATACCCAGCGAATTCAGTGGCTGGTTGCCGTGAAAATGGTGAAATTGTGCTACCAAAGGCCCCAAATGGATGAGCTAATGGTAATTTCATTACAAAGGGCTGTTGTAAAAGGAAATTTCTATGTAGAGTAGAAGTTTCTGCGACTTCCTTCCTGCCATGGAAGGTATTTTTGCCATTTTGCCCACTCCTAAAAATGGTTTCCAAATAAACCACCCCCCCCCCCCAAAAATAAAGCCCCCCCCCCCCAAAAATAAACCCCCACCCCCAGAAGTCGCTGAAGAAATAAACCCCCATGGGGGTTTATTAGAGGTAATACGGTACACTTCAAAATAGGCATTTTCCGTAATTTTGTGGAAAACAGCAAAATTTGAGCCTTGGGAAGCATCAGAAAAAAATGAATGCGAAATTTAAAAATCCCGAAGAGTTTTACCCCAGGAAATGTTTTTATCTTTAGCAGTCAAACATTTCTTTGCATCACTGAAACTGCGTACACATTTTATGACGTAGCTGAAAAAAGAGGGTTAGAAGAATAAGTAACAGCTTATTCAGAATCGATGTTATGCGCACACAGCGTGTGTAGAAGGTCACCACAAAAAATTTTTTCGTGCACACAGCATACCCATTGATTATCTACCTGTGTACAGGAGAAAAAATTCTCAGCTCCTTTTATGTTCACAATGCGAGGCACTTACTTACACTTAATCACTAAAAAAGGGACACGCCACTGAAGTTAATGGTACACACGCAAAGAGTGCACGACAGGAAGGGGGAAGATATACAGGGTGGCCAAAAAAGGTTCCAATTCTAAAATGCTCTCTCTGGCGTGTGCTGAGTTGTTTAGAGCTAAAAATTGGAACACTATTAGAAAACATTTGGAAGTTTTTCTGATTAAATTTTTGTTACGATATGTTGCCCCTATCACTCAAAACAGCAGAATATCTGAAAAACATGAAAAATCGACAAATGTGGTGAAATAAAGAGGGTTGATTTAGCTGTAACAAGAACCTCATGGCTTAAAATTTGTAACACTGTCAGAACACTTAAGAGATTTTTTTTGTGATTAAATATTTTTTGGTTCACACGTTTCTGTTTATTTTTTACAGTGCAATTTTTAAAAAATAGCGATTTTTGACGAAAAACAACGTTCATTCATAATCTCACTGTTGCTCATAAACGGACTTCCGAACTGATATATCGCCATGCGGGGTAAAATTGACTTTTGTACAAATTGCCGAACCACTATGGAAAAGTTATTCGCATGTTCCGACCAATTGGCAGACCAGACGCGCTTCTCTGCCGTCCATTTAACCATGATGGCAGCAACGACTGAAAATGGAAACATCTTTCACTGCAGAAAATAACCAGTCTGCTGTGGTGAAAAATATTGTATCAGAGTGGCAAATTGTGTGAATTAAAAAAAAGAAAACAGTTTGCATCTGGAGAGGTAAATTCGCATCTGTTCTGGGCAGAACCGCTCACGCACGCTCAGATTCGAAGTGAAACATCAGGTTGCAATTCTGTTCAAATGCAATTCAGCATTCGGCATTTCCAAGCCACTGTATGTGCGTATTGTTTTTTCATCTTTTTTTAGTTGTGAACACTCGGGTTGTCGCCAACGTTCATCATTTAGTCTTTGTTACAGCTAAATTAACCCTCTGCATTTCACCACATTTGTCGATTTTTCATGTTTTTCAGATATTCTGCTGTAGTGAGTGATAAGGGCAACATACCGTGAAAAAAAATTTGGTCAGAAAAACCTCCAAATGTTTTCTAACAGTGTTCCAATTTTCAGCTCTAAACACCTCAGCACACGCCAGTGAGAGCATTTTAGAATTGGAACCTTTTTTGGCCCACCCTGTATTCAATGACACTTCTAAAACTTGCAAAGAAATTTATGCCGCGTTGATCACCTGCTGTTCTACTGCAACGTTTGTGAAATGTTTTCTGTGTTGAAGAAACAGAGTTCGTGCAGCATGCAGAAACACACCTGGTATATAATACACAGTTTAGAACGGGTTTAGAAATGACCGTGGGTTTAGAACTGACAACACATCCTTTTTTCTCTCAATTTTCTCTCAATTTATTTCAACTTTTTCACCAGAAAACAATGCAGATGCAGCAGTTTTTGTGCTTCTGAAAATTGAAGTGAACTTGAATCGATAAGTGCATTTTTTGTGTATCTGCATCAATAGGTGCACGAACATTTGCACGGACATGTGCATCAGCATCAGCATAACGACACAAAGTCAAGAACATGACAGATTTGTCAAGTCCCAGTCATGTTTCATGTGCATGACCTGCCTTACTGACCCGTAATCTGCTCGTTAATCAGTCCTTTTTTGTTATTCAGGCACTCACAATGGTCTTGCAAAGCTTTCGACGTCCACCTCAATCAGTTGCCACAACTTCTCCGTGAGATTCGAACATTTTTCGTTTGTTCTTAATGTGCTTATCTGTTCCTGTAGAATTGTTTTCTCTACAATCGACCGCGGTGAGGTGCAGGTTCTGAAACGGTTTTTGCGGAATTCAACACTAGCTACTGTAACCAGCATTTTCACGCTATACACATTTGGTTTCGAGTGCGGTGTGCAGTATTATCAAATGCACGTACAGTTTGGCGGTGACACAGTCGTATGCCGCTTTTATGCTCATCTTCATGCATTCCAACGTATCCGTGCAGTTGTCAATCCCCGCTTGCTGATAATCGCCATAGTTGCCAGTTGCAGGTGCTGCAGCCGTTTGCTGCATCAACATGATGCTCATGATGCTTATCTGCAGTTCTATGTTGACGATTGAGACGATATATGACATTCGAAAGTCTCCTCAACAATGTGGAACAAAAAATGGAATAAGCGTCACAAAAGCTGCCTCGCAAACACTGCACCAAGCAAATCGTGTTGACCAGTGAACGTTGCATATTTTTCAGATACACCGTAGATAGCGTGGATTCGTGCTATTTTTAATAAATTTATAATTTATGAAAATTTATTTATAACTTAAAATTTATTCGTGCTATATTTAGGCTAAAAATGAATATTTTAACTGTCAAAATTGTGAAACGTAAGTTCAACCTCCGCTTTGCAAGTTTCCTTTTTTGTGTGAAGGTTTACAGAAACTAGTAAGAACTTTTGAAAAAGACTTGTTATCCAGCGCCTCAACAATTTAGGCTTTAAAATTTTTCAGATGCAAATGCAGCGAATAAACTGAAATCTAAAATTTGCCCATTCGAAAATAAGAAGGAGAATGTTTCGGCTACCAAAAAATTTGAACGCACAACAACTGTGATGGGGGTGTTTAAAAAATTTTAGCCAAGCATTTTTACCCAGCACGATGGTCTGTCGGTTTCGAACCTTTAAAATTTTCTCAAAACATTATTATAAATCTGTAATGCCCTACTTAAGCCTCATGCATGTTATAAACCAGTAAACGTAGTTTGCTTGCATTCAACTTCCATCCCAAATATAGCTGCTTTTTCTATACATGTAGCTGAACAACAACTTGTTGGGCTCAGCTCAAGCTTAGCCGAAGAAAACTTTAAACGTGGAATTTTTTCCTGATTTCCAGAAAAAGTCGTAGCACAGAAACAGTCGTAGAGGTAACCGGACATTTCCCGCGCGGACATTTCCCAAACGGACATTTCCCGCGCGGACTTTTCCCGCGCGGACATTTCCCGCACCGGACTTTTCCCGCGCGGACATTTACCGCGCGGACATTTCCCTCGCGGACATTTCCCGCGCGGACATTTCCCTCGCGGACATTTCCCGCGCGGACTTTTCCCGCGCGGACATTTCCCGCGCGGACTTTTCCCGCGCGGACATTTCCCGCGCGGACATTTCTCGCGCGGACATTTCCCGCGCGGACTTTTCCCGCGCGGACATTTCCCTCGCGGACTTTTCCCGCGCGGAATTTTCCCGCGCGGACATTTCCCGCGCGGACATTTCCCGCGCGGACATTTCCCGCGCGGACTTTTCTCGCGCGGACATTTCCCGCGCGGACATTTCCCGCACCGGACTTTTCCCGCGCGGACATTTCCCGCACCGGACATTTCCCGCGCGGACATTTCCCGCGCGGACATTTCCCGCGGACATTTCCCGCGGACATTTCCCGCGGACATTTCCCGCGGACATTTCCCGCGGACGTTTCCCGCATTTTCAGACATTCCCGGATATCTTTATTTACTTTTTAGTCAGTTATAAAATATACTTATAAAATATACTTATAAAATAGCAACATTTATAAAATACACTTTTAAACGGCAAAAAGTACTCATAAAATGATTAAATGATGAAATCAAATAAACATGAACAGCATGCCCCAGACGTTGATAACGTTACAGATGCATTGTCATGGGTTGCTTACGGTGGCAAAGTGAATTCAACGCTACATGATGGACCGCTTCGTGAAATCCACTCCACATGTTGTTTAACCTGAGTGAAAATGCTGAATTTTAGTGATTTTTTTAAGTTTTTTAGTAACTTCTGCTGAAATATCATTAAAAAAGAGTAGAATTTGGCAATAAACATTGAAAACAAAAAATGTATAACTTAATTTTATAAGTGCTTCAAGTTTCATGTGAAATGTCGCCCCCAGGTGTAACGATCACGATCACTTTGGACCTCCAACGCTCCGAATCCTCCGGCCTCGAACGCTGATGTGAAGATCCAAGCGCCCGGAACTGTCCTGCGTTTAGTTTCAGAAAACACAAGTTTTATTGCGAGTCGTTTGATTGTTGCGTTAATGGTATCGTGTGTTTGTGTGTGTGTCTCACCAATTTCCAAGTTCTCTTTTCTCTTTCTCTCTTTTACTTCGTTAGCCAACTCTTGACAGAAGGACAACAATAAAACCACCACTGACACAAAAAGAAAGGATAGGATCAGTTAGGGTGTGGTAGTTAACGAACTAGTATTTTTGGTAAAATGGAAGAGTGGCCCCGAACACAAGGAAAACAACGTATTTATAAACAACAGCAACCAATACGAAGAAAGTAGCCGACCCAATGCAAGGAAAGTAGCTTAGCCATTCACATTCACACATCATGCACCGTATCCCCTGCAACGCAGTCCGCAGTGACTCAAGGAATCGGGCAGCCTAAAAGGGTACATTACACATGGCTTTACGTGCAATCAGTCGGCACACATAATGCACAACAACAACACGTGGTTTCAATGATTGATAAAAAGTCTGCTGAAAAGTTTAAAGAATCAATGAGATATCGATTGAGATATCCGGGAATGTCTGAAAATGCGGGAAATGTCCGCAGGAAATGTCCGCGGGAAATGTCCGCGGGAAATGTCCGCGGGAAATGTCCGCGGGAAATGTCCGCGGGAAAGTCCGCGGGAAAGTCGGTGCGGGAAATGTCCGCGCGGGAAATGCCGGTGCGGGAAAGTCCGCGCGGGAAATGTCCGGTGCGGGAAATGTCCGCGCGGGAAATGTCCGGTGCGGGAAATGTCCGTCCGCGCGGGAAATGTCCGCACGGGAAATGTCCGCGCGGGAAATGTCCGCGCGGGAAATGTCCGCACGGGAAATGTCCGCACGGGAAAAGTCCGCGCGGGAAATGTCTGCGAGGGAAATGTCCGCGCGGGAAAAGTCCGCGCGGGAAATGTCCGCGAGGGAAATGTCCGCGCGGGAAAAGTCCGCGCGGGAAATGTCCGCGCGGGAAATGTCCGCGCGGGAAAAGTCCGCGCGGGAAATGTCCGCGCGGGAAAAGTCCGCGCGGGAAATGTCCGCGAGGGAAATGTCCGCGGGAAATGTCCGCGGGAAATGTCCGCGCGGGAAATGTCCGGGAATCGTCGTAGATTGTACACTGTAGCCTCGTGACAACCTATTTAGTTTTACTATTCAGGTAGGTTTTGTGCTCTTGTTTTTCAGGAGCAATTTTTTTCTAAAAAAATCGTACAATAAAAGTACACTGCCTGCAGTTGTATTTCTATGTCAATTTGGCTGATTCCGCCCTCCACAGGGTGTTAGGGCCTACATAACGTGTGTTAGGGGTGGGCGCGGGCGGGCTTTTTTGGTTTTTACGCCCGTAATGTTTTTTTGCTGACTGGCAAATCCGAGTGCCCGCCCGCAGAATTTTTTTTGCCACTGGTTTGCCCACTGGCCCGCCCGTTACCACTACAACAGCTCGCGAGTCTCGCGGACCAAATTTCGATTTTTATTCAGCTCGCGGGCGCGGTGCTCGTTTGAAAAAAACTATGGCATGAGTGGCGGATGAGTTGTCACCTAAGTCGCCCAGGCGCCCCTACGTCAGGTGAAGCACTCAGACGGATCGCGCAGGCGCTCTTTTATGTAGGGCGACCACACGTGATACCCGTACACCCTAACACCTAGTCCAAACTGTGTTGGTTTCTTCGTTTATTGTGATGTCAAAAGTGCAAGATACATGTCCAAGGAAAACAGTGATGGCACAACAAATGTAGCAAACCAATGGTAGGATAAAGGTTTAACTATTGAAAAATTATGAGTGAGATCGAAATAAAAGAATAGTTTAGCCTCTCACGTTAGGCAAAAAAGCAAGGCGCCATCTGTGGACCTTACACTATTCGGTGCTACTGTACACTCTCACCCACTGCCATATGGTGTACCATGAGGCGTACCACTTGGCGTACCACATGGCGTGCCACACAGCGTGCCATATGGCGTGCCATATGGCGTACCATATATCTTACCATACGGCGTACAATATGGCGCACCATATGGCGTATCATATGGCGCACCATATGGCGTACCGCGCTCCCTGCGTTGGTTTTACACGTTTACCACTGACTGACCGAACCAATTGTGTTCGCTTAGTTCTGGAATTCAGAAATAGCTGTGTTGCGTTGTAAAGACATAAAAAGTAAATATGGTTGTGCTGGCGCTGAGCTGGGTGGACTGAGAGAGAAGAAAGTTAGAATGAAACACTTTCTGTAGTGTTTGAAACATATCAAGATGTAAATTTTTAAAACATATTATTTTTAAGTTTTTTTAAAATGTAAAACATATCAAATTTGTTAGCACGCCTGGCGTCTCGTGTCTCGCTCGTCTCGCGACCCTCTGTCTCGTGTCTCGTCTCGTCTTGCGGATTTTGAAAAAGGCAGTCTTGTGTCTCGTCTCGTCTCGCGTGTACCTTGTCTCGCGGCAACCCCATTTCTGTGCAGGCAGCCGTTGCTGTGGGCGCGGAGTACGCCAGCACAGAAAGCATCACCACCAACCAATCAGCTGATTGCCTTTAATTAAGAGTTCGATTGTAGTTTATGTTCATCGGTTCTATCAAACATGTAAGCTCATTCTTTCTTTAGAAAACGGAAACAGCATGCAGCATTGCAACCAATGACAAGCGTGTGTGTTTACCACCGCGATTTTTTTATGGCATGCGATTGCCGTTGGTGCAACGTGCAAAACTAAACGAAACTTGAAGGTTGCATGTGAAAATTGATTTCGTATAAAAAATAATAATAAAACTGTCTAGTTTCCTTTGGTCCGCGAACTAACATTCCGTTTTAGTTCTCGTCATCTGCCCATGCAAGCTCTGATGTGACATATCGACATCTAATTTGTTGTAATTTGGAAGACATCATTCAACGCACTCATATACAGGGTGGTCAGAAAGTAACGACATGACATTAGACAATGTTAGTTGTTAAGCCGAAAATCGAGCTCAAGACCTTTTGGTTTTGGTTTTTTCTCCGTCTTAAGTGAGTTTCTTGCCAGAAAGCGGCTTTTCTCTGTAAAAGAAGCGAATTGTTTAGATAGAAACGGTTTTTCGACCTTAATTGAAAATTGTTAAAATTTGAAATTCTCAAAATTTGAACTGTCGGCGTCCCGACGTCAAACTCAACCTCATAAGTGACGAATGTCTTGTCAGCGAGATTTTACATTATTTTTCGATCACCCTGTACTGCCGTCGCATTCTTGACAAATTATAGCATTTTTTTCCATTGAAAATAACCAATCGTTTGACGAACTAATTGAAGCATATTGCGCGTTTTGCCGCCGTAGCATAATGTGACGTTCGGTTTTTTCGTGTTTTAAAACTGCATGAAATTTGAAAAATCATAACGTTGTTTTCTTTTTTGATTATTTTTCTTTCAGAAATCGTGATCAAAAAAATTGGAGAAATGGATTTTCTATTGTCCAAATACAAAACGATGTTTACGAAGTTACGGACGTCAACGTAACTTAGTTCTACTCTGTTAAACAGCAAAAGTTTGTAAAATTATCTGACAACTTTGAGCACGCGAACATACCATTTTTAGCTTCCCCTTTTTATTCCATCTTTCACTTCCTTTCATTTCTTAGGATCGGTAGTACAATGTAGGAGAACTGCTGCATGGATCTTTGTTTCTCAGCTTTATAGGACAGCTTTTTATGGAGTTCATTTCCATACCACTGGATTGCACTCACTGATATTGCATGAAAGCCTCTTATTTACACATGAAATGACGAGCACAAAGGAAGAAAACGACAAACTATTATGCTCCGAAATTTCAAACCGCAGCAAACACAATAAATTCGCAACAACCACGACAACTACTCGTAAATTTTTCTGATTGTATTTGGTTGTGGTTTTCAAGATTCATTTCTTCGAGTTGACTTACATGTGGTGGTGCGGTGGTGTACCACATGCAACGTCGGGTTGGTTTGCATTTATTTTGCTTTTTTCTCACAAAAGTTTGCTTTATCAGTCAAAACAAATGTAAACAGGAGAAGGAGGTGTTTTGCGGATGTGCAAAATGCAGAAAAATGAGTGTTCCACCATCTGGTGGCGCAGAAGTGATGGGGCTTGAAGTTTGTTCACGCCTCCAAAAACTGAGAAACGGTGTCCGAACATGTGTCCTGTTTTCTATAGGCCTGGGTGTCCCGTGCGGTGTCCGTGTACCGGAGATGTGAAAGTGCGCCAAAACTCCAAATGTGGTATTGCCGCTTTATGTCCGGTCCGGGACACTGTGCGGGACACCTGGGGGCCACAGGAAAACCCGGGCACCGGACACCAATTCGGACACTTTGTAGCTTGCAATCTTGCAAAAAAATGATGAGAAAAAATGTGCATCTGCGAAAGTTTGCTCGTTTTTTGTTTATCTTGATTCAATAATAAACTTTCTAATGTTTTTTTTCAAAAAAATAGTTTCTCCACCCGATTGGCCCTAAAATGTGCGTCCCACAAGTCCACACGCCGCTGGCACACTCAGATTTAGGTCCTTTATTTCAGCGATATCTTCTTTTATTCACCTACGTCGTACTTTTTTTTGATTTGAATTCTCTTCTCTCTGCTTTTCAAAGTCATGTTCTAAACGCTGAAAAACGCGAGCAACAGCTTCAAGGCGTCACAGAAACAAAATGTTGTGTTTTATACTCTTTACTTGCAGACGGCATTTTTGTTCGAAAACTTTGTCACATACCTAACGAGACACCTGACTCTGTCTGATATGTAGCAAACTCTTGAGCAGAAGTTTTCGGTCCTTCAAAGCTGGTGCAAAAAAATGGGCACGTTCCAAATGAACGCTGCTCTGTTGTGGGTTCGTCTGAGTAAAAAATCATTTCTCTTTTGTAGCCGGTATGAGAGATTCGTCTTTTTTTTCTTTTTTTTCAAAGGGGCTCCTTTTTGACGACACATGTATAATCTTTTATTTTGGTCCCGCAACTCAATGCGCCATAGAGTAAACAGTTGCGTGCAGGACGCGGGAATTCAAAATTGGTAAAGTGATCCGAGTCCCCTACATAGGGCCGAGTCACTTAGGCGATTTTGAATTGCCACATAAAGATTGAAACTAGTTTTCGTTTCACGTCTGCACACGCATTTAGTCGCAGAACTTAAAAAATTGATAGTAGTACTCCACTTCCCCCCCCCCCGGCGTTTTCCAGAAAGGGTGCCAACCTTCATCTCCTGTGGGTATTATTAGGGGTGGGTGAACGGCTAAGTTTTATTAATGGTCGGTCAATTTCCGACACTTAGAAACCTTCTTAGCTATAGCACAACGCCACTACAAATAAATACTGTTTCAAATTCGCTGGCCTTCAGGAGAATGCAACTGCCAAAAGCCACCGAACCGAAATCGAGTTGAGGTTTGGAACAGTGGCGACAGTTTGACAGTGATCCCCTCTTACGGACAGCGCGTGGCTTACAGGCTTAGCTATCGCAAAAAAATACTATCTATGTAACGTGTTTGAAACAAAAGGCTGTTTTCGTGGGTTTGCATTTATTGCGGTAGTAGAATGCCAGAAGATCAAAAAACAGTGGAGTAAAACTAAATTGCGCAGCCGCAATTTTGACGACTTCAGTTGGTATCTCTGGTTCACATCCCGGTGTGACACTCACACTCTGCATTTATGTTGTGAAGCGGTGTGGAACCACATCCCAAATACGGCTTTTTTAAATTTTTGTTCGGTGGTATAGAGAAGGTGTGTAAAGCACTTGCTTAGCATTTTTCACGTATTTCTGTTTGTTGTGCAATGTGCAAACGTTTTGATGGTGGATAGTTTCTCTTTCAGTTTTTTTCTGTTCATTTATCTGTTGTCCCTTTTGCTGCAACAGCAGTTCCTTATTTTCAGGCTGAACAGAATGATGAATGAATACATATCTGTAGAAAAGGTGAAGATTTTTTTTCAATGCCTGCAGATGTTTTGAACAGGTGCTGTATGTTTTCCAAGAAACATGTCCCTTTGTCCGCAGGTACAAATTTCAATGACAAAAGACGGATCGTTTTGGGTTGGTTGGAGAATGTTGGAACTTTGATTCAGTTTGCCCCGAAAAATATACAATCTGAAAGTTTTTTTAACAGTTCAAAAACCATATTAAGAGATTGACATCCCAACCCCCTGATCCCGACAGTATTCATTCATTCATCCAACTTGTCCTTTTCACTCCATATCCAGAGAACAAGTATCACATTTTTCTTTTCAGTGACATGATTTTGAAACCGCAATTGGTTTTCCGCAGGCAACATTCATTAACAACAAACATTGCCAAAATTTCACCAGATCATTATTATGCGACCGTTCCACCTCATCAATGGGCATCTCCAACGAAACAATGTCACAGCCATACTCAGCATTCTGTCACTAACGGCCGTTATAAGCCCGGACAGCGCCATTGGGCAAACCGCACTGCAGAAAAAAGACCGTCTGTCGATACCGGTGGCAAAGGATGGTAAAAAACTAAGAAAAACTGTTTTTTGAAAGAGATACGGTACAATTTTAAAAGCTATTTTTTGAAAAGAGATACATTTTTGTACCGTGATATGTATCAGATATGTTCATATAAAACTGTGAAAAGCCATACCAAAGCCCTTACCATGATGGTACGTTTGCTTACTGTTTCAGGACGAGAAGGATATCCCGAAATACGCAACATACCATCATGGTAGGATTCTTGGTGTGACTTTTTTATTGAAAGGTTCAAACATTGAGGATTCAAAGAAACGTGAGAAATCCGCGCAACAAACGTTGTGCATTGAATAATTTAAAAAAATTTTTTTAGGAGAGCCGGTGAAAGTCTACGTTGGAATGTACGTCGAAAGTCTCGGCAGTTTCCGTGCCGCCGACATGGTTGGTTGAGATTTTTTCTTTTTAATTTCCTTAATTTTTTCAATTTTCTTTTAACATCTTTAATCCTTCTTGAAATGGTGCAATGGTTTCTAAAATAATTCTGAAAATGTAACATAAAAGTGGTGCGAAATCGTTACTTGTAGCGAGCGCACTTTAGTGCGAAATAAATGGAAAATGGAACTGAACGGAAACTGAACTGAAAAAGCTAGAAAAAAGGTTCATCGATTTCTTTATACAACTGAAAAAGCCAATTCCCCAATGGAGAGTTCATGATTGTTTTCTCCAGGCCTTCGACGTCGACCTCTACCTCTACCTAAGCTGGCAAGACTCCCGTCTCGTCAAGCATCTCAGTCACCAGCACGCCGCTCATGTGGACCACAAACACTCTGCTGTTTCAAAGGTGCAGCTTTTTTGCCTGTTCCGTTTCGTTCATTTTAGTTTGCAGTTCGGTTTGTCATTTTACTCGTGTTTTTGAATGAGCTAGAGTGTTTTGTTTTTTGTTCCGCTCTAAATCCCGTTCATGAATGTATTCGTATTACGAGTTGCGAGTATATTTTCCACGAAGTACACCATTAGTTTATACGATTTGAAAGAAAAATTTGATCTTCGATCTTGTAAATCATCTATATGACAGCGATTCTACGGTAAATTAACAACAAAAAATACAGGTGATCAATGACCGCGAAACTCTCGAGACCGTCTGGCTGCCTGATTTGTACTTTGCGAACGCGAAGACCGCCTCGTTCCATGACGTGACCGTGCCGAACTTCGCGCTTCACATCGACGAAAATGGAACGGCGGCGTATTCCACACGGTGCTTTTTTTATTTGTATTATTATTTTTTATTGTTCGTTTGTATCCCTCTCTTACCGGTGCTAGAAATGAACCCGAAGTTTGCAAACTGTTGGTGTAGTTCCCAATTAATAACATTAATGTGTGTTTAAGCGTACTTATCTTAACTTAACTGTCGCCCCTTCTTGCGAAAAAGTCATATTTATCAGGGGAATAATGGTTTTTTGTATGAAAAACCACCTGTATTTTTGTATTTTTTCTTTGATGTCAACTAATTTATTTCATGTTTTTGTTTTGTTTCACCTGCAGTGTCACTCTGAACGTTGCGTGTAACTTGAATCTGGTCGACTATCCGCTTGATCAGCAGAACTGTTCGATTCGAATGTTGAGCTGTAAGTTTACTGAAATTCGTTAACAGTGTGTAGTTTTTTTAAAGTGTTTTATTTTGTGAAGGCCAAAACTTAGACGAAAATTATAAAATCAACAAACAACTTTTACCTTGAGTTCTTTGGATTGTGTTCTGACCTACAGCCAGTTCCGTTTGACCTGTGCAATAAAAACCACATGACCTGGTTCCGATGGTTCTCTACTTCTCTGATCCTTTGTTTCCGACTGACGATTGATGAAAATAGTTTCAAAGCTGCAAAAAACAAACAAAAAAACCAACCACACACGCGCACAGACGCGCACACGGTGGAGCAAATGTCGGTCAGCTGGTTCAGCAGCGGTCCGGCCCGTATCAACAAACGGATCGATCTGCCGGAGATGGAGGTGCTCGACTTTCGCGCGGAGGTATGCGATGCGAACTACACTTATGCGATCACGCAGCACTCGTCGAAGCTTGGTGAGAGGCTAAGGCTTTTTTGATGGCTTTTTCAGTTCAGTTCAGTTCAGTTTTATTCTGCAGTGCACGGCATAATACCAGAGAAGTGTAAGACACCATGAGTAGGCAAGCCAAAAGTAGGCTTTTTATTGGCTTAACCTCGTGAGTTGGCAAAATCCGTCAATGTAGGAGACTTGGTATGACGTTTTTTCAGTATATCTTAGCCGTTGAATAGCCTACCCCAGGCACAAAAGCCCAAGGCAGGGCATATAATCACCACTGGAATAGCCATTTTATGTGTTTCGTGGTTGTTTTGTTTTGGCAAGCACAACTGTCTGCAAGAGGGAAGTTCTAAGAGGAAAATTCTGCTCTGAGGTCCTAGTCTGAAGACACTGTCATAACACAGTGTCACAAGTCTGGAGTGAACACTGTCACAGTGACAAGTCTGCAATCTATCTGAACACTTTTATATGGACAATCAAACACACAGGCACACAGGTAAAGTATACGCGCGCGCTTATTCAATTATGCCAGCGCCCAACCGTCTAGGACTTTCCAAACCCGAAAAAAATTTGGATCGTCATTGATTTTGCTACGATTCAGGCCGCTTCAGCTGTCTGCTAGCCGTGTTCCAACTGAAGCGTAGCATCGGCTACCACCTGGTGCAGACATACATTCCCACTGGCTTGATCGTGTGCATCTCGTGGGTGTCGTTCTGGATTGATCGCAACGCCGTTCCCGCACGCATCAGCCTGAGCTTCACGACGCTGTTGACGCTGTCGACAATGGTAGAGTGTGTTTGGTTGAACCTGTCAGTTTTCTTGCAGGATGCAGTCTTTTTGCGATAGAAGATAGAATAGGATCGTACAGACAGATGTTGCACAGTCATCACAGACGTGATTGACATGATCATTGACAGACCAGCAATGCACATTATGATTGACGTGAGAATAGTTTTACTATTTGTGTTTGTAGTTTGGAGAATAGAATAGAAGAGTTTGTGTTCTGCTCCAAATTCCGGTTTTGAACTGCTTCTTAAAATGATCGAGAAACTTTAAACCCTACATCACTGATTTTGGATGCATTGACGCAATCCAATTTTTCCTTTCTCAAGGGTGCCGGTCTACGCTACTCACTTCCGCCGGTTTCATACGCTAAAGCGATCGACTACTGGTTAGTGGACAACCTTAAAAATATTTTTTGAAGACTCCTATGTAATACGGTGACGATGCAAGTCACAAACGGAAATGCACACGGAAAAGTGTGTGTGTGTCAGCGTATCGATGGTGTTGAACGCATTGAGTTGCAGAACCCCCAAAAACTGACAATATTTCACGCTCCGAAACTCTTGCACTTCGTTATTTGCGCACTCACAGCAGTTCCATAACCCCAAAAAAAACTGATAACATTTGCCCCTCCTAAAATCTTCCACTTCCGCCTCGCTTCACTGCAGGTTCGGCGTGTGCATGTTGTTCGTGTTCGCGGCGCTACTAGAATTCGCACTCGTCAACAGTTACATGCGTCGCGGGAATCGCCGACACACCGATCTACAGTTGCGTGCGAAACACGCGATCCGCAAGCTCAGCAGGCCGGCGCTGTTGATGCGCTCCGGGAATAATGATGATGGTGATGGTGATGGTGATCAGCAACAGTTCGGCGTCAGCAGTTCATCCGATGAAGACTTGGAGATTGGAGAACGCCAAGAGGACGACGATGACGTGACGGATGAGAGGCAACAGCTGGAGGCTAACAGACGCAGTCGCAGTAGCAGTCTGGCGAGGCCGATTCAGTTGTCCGTCACGGCAACCGGCGGACTGATGACCAGGTGGAGGAAGTTTTGGCCTTGAATTGTTTTTTTATGATTATTTTTTTGTGGTTTTCCTCGCCTTTTGGACAGCCAAAAATGCTTTTCTTGACGACTTGACGGCATTTTCGATCCGTTGTACAATCGGTCTGTTGTGGTGTAAAGTGCTGGTGTCTGAATGGTGGGCTGGATTTTCCAGATTCAACCCGTTGCACAATGGAGAGAACAAACCGTCTTGGTTTTTTATGTTTTTGCATCACCCTGTACGGATGATGTGAAGTTCCAATTTGAAGGCACAAGTGTCTCACGCTCTGTTCCGCGAACAAAAAGTGACAGGCTTGAACAAACCTACTATAGACTGTATGTAAGTGGTATTTTACCGCATTTTCACCTTTTTCCATTGTTCAGATCAATCACCAGCACCACGTCCAGTATACCGACTCCACTTGCACCGTCGGCAGCGGCAGGCGCAACAACCAACGAACTGCACAAAACGATCTCACTGAACTACGCCGACGCGCAGCGGAGTCGAATGGCGGAATTGGCCGCGTCAGACACTGCGGTCGATCGGTCGGATGATCAGAACGGGAACAGACGGTCGAAGAAACGACGGCGACCGATGATAGAAGAGTGGAAGAGGCCGAAAACGAACGAGACACGGTCGAGTACGCTGCGAAAAGTGAAGACGTTCGTTCGGAAACACCGTGCACCCGCTTCTGACGTCAGTGCGGTCGACGCGGAACGCTACCGCAAGACCGCACTGAAGACCGACCTGACCGCGCGGGTACTGTTCCCGCTCGTCTTTGTGGTCTTCAATATTGTCTATTGGAATCATTACTTGTTTCGTTGGACTTGAAATTGTTTTATTATTGCTGAATTTCACTTATGGTTTACACTGTTATGAAGGAAATGTACTTTTTTGTGGATGTTTGTGCGTAAAGAAACACAATTTGCATATGATAAGTTTTCAATCGAAAACGTTTTGTTCAGACACTCATAATAATAATGCACATTCAACAAATAAAAAACAACACTGCACTGAGATGACCAGCTCAATAAATCAGTTCAACATTGTATTGAGCTGTTCAACATTCAACATATTGTGTAGTAGTAGTGGTGTAGAAGGTCAACGTTTTGTACGGTAAACAACACTGGTCTTGGAATGAACGACTTTTGGCTAACTACGGTATTCTTCGTGATATGGCTCAATAAAATGCTGAACTGTTAGTGTGATACGTGTAAAAAACACACAAACGCTTCACAACAGCACATCTTGACTACTGATAAGAACGCCAGTGTTTAGATGATCGTCTTCGGAACCATTTTTCACAATCAATTTCGAGCCATCACTGATTGGCTGTGCGATCAGTAAACTCTGCGTCTGTTCACGCCACGTCGCGTCCTTTTCGCAGTTCCCAAAGTTCTTCGATGGATTCGCCAACATTGTTTTTTCGTCGCAATTGTTGTTGTTGTTGTTATTGTGATTATTCAGAGCAACGTTGTTCTCTGTCGTCAATAATGGTTCAGTAGCAGCGATCGACAGATTTGTCGCGCTACTATGCTCGTCACTAATTGGTGGTTGATGGTCAATAGTCGATTTCAATAGTTGCACACTTTTATGGGTACTTGGTGCGTTGTTGCTGTTTCTCGCCATCAGTGTCTGCTCCAAATCATCGTTATTATTCTTATTATTGTTGTTTGGCGAATTTCGACGACCGCCATTTCGGTTGTTACTGTTGTGGACTTCGTTGTTCGCATTGCTCCGCTCTCGCCATTTCGCCATCAATCGATCGAGCCGCGAGAGACGACCGAACAGTTTGCAATCATGCTGCATGGCGGCGTAGGCGGCGCGACGATAGGGCGGAGCCAACGAGACGGACAACAACAGTTGGATGGCTGCGTTTAGGAGCGAGAGGACGTCCAGGAGATCGCCGACCGAGTGATAGATCAGTTCGTGTACGTCGTCTGTGAAGAGCGCGGACGCGAGACAGACGATCGCCTGGTGGTGCGAATAAAACGGTTGGCTTTTTTCCTTTGAATTTAGGTTAATATTATACTGTATAATTACAGTCAAACTCTAAATTATAGGGAATCAGCTGATTGGTTGGTGATCACGGTATGCCTGCTTTCTGTGCAGGCATTGCTGTGCGTGCGGAGGTTGGTTTGCACAGAAAGCATGCAGATCGTAATCACCAACGAATCAGTCGATTCGCTATAATTTTGAGTTCGACTGTAAAAAATGTGAGTGTTAGAGGCAAAAATCGAATCATGATGTGACCGAGGCTGGACTGGTTTCACACTGGTCTGGCTTTACTTGGGTCTCTCGTTTGCGGTTGACCGTGTCTGATTTCTCCGGGTCTAGTTTGCTCATGCGGCCTGATGCGGTCTATTTTGACCGTGACACTGGTTCGACTGCGTCTGCGTCTGGTCGGCTCTAATCATGCCCATTCGCGAGCGAAGCGGACAGCGGATGTCTATTCTACCCTTTATATGCGTCTTCCGCATTTAGTCAAATGCCGAATCAAGAAGTTGATTGACTTTCTCCATTTCACCTGCGGCAATTGTGTCACCACGAAGACGGCGCCAACACCAATCACGAGCACTGTGGTGTCCGCAGCTGAGTGTGATGCATTGTGCTTTTTCTGTTGCCTATGCTGTTGTTGTTGTTGTTGTTGCTGATTGCAGTCCCCGCCAGCAATCCTGTGTTGCTTACTCTGCTCGCCAATCAGCATTCGTCGGCGGTTTCGATTGATCTCGCGCAGTCGGCAGAACAGGCGAACGGTCAACGTGGTTAGCAGGAAACACGGCAGCAGCTTGAAGCCGAAGCCGATTAGCCAGAGGTTGGCCTGCATATGAGGTTTGAGAAATCCGTAAATATTATCGATGAGACTGTGAAACTGGTTTAAATTGACTGGGCTTTGTTGAAGTCCGGATTGAAGTACAGCGCACACTATTTGTAGCACTGCAATGTTGCTCAGTCGCAAATTAAACAAACACGTACGTGCGACATCACAGTAGCACGTGTATCCAGCCCGTACAGTTCATGTGAGTAAACAAACACACTGGCAGACCCATTCATGCGCTCGCAATTTTATGTGTGCCTGTGTGTTTGTTTCGGTGAGTGCAACATTACTGTGTTCCACACTACTGCAATAGAGTGCACATGATCTTCAACGACCAGAACTTTGAAAGCACGAAAAAACAAAAACCAGACCTTCATCGCAAGGCATCCGTGCATGGTGGCGAGATCCGAACTCTCCACCGTATACGCCAGCACTTTCTCGTATCGACCATTCATGAATCCTCCGTTGCCGGTCGTTCCATTGCCACCAATCACTGCACGACCCAACAGTTCCACACATCGTCCACCATCCATGGTGTCCTTCGCCAACGCGTGATCCGCCCATTCTCTGGTCGACTGCATAAACCAGCTTGGCATCGACAGCAGCAGCGACGTCAATGAGATGGCGAAACTGATCGAGTAAGCTCGGGTCGCCTCCAACCACGGACTCCGCATTTGTACGGTGCGCAACGTAAAATAGCGGACAGCGGCTAGCGCGACGCACAGCCACAGCGAGGCGGCGTACAGCCAGTTTGTTAGCCACGCGTTTATGGGCACGAACTCCGCCCAGGCTGCGGTTTTGAAATGGTTTATGTTTGATTTTTTTGTTGGTTTTTCTTGACTGATTACAGATTTGTTGTTGTTGGGGATTTTAGGCGATTTTTATAGCCAGGGCTAACGCAGTAAAGCGTACAGAACGCTGTCGAGTAGGTCGCCCATCGAGCGTTTTCTCTGTCATTAAAGTGGCTCATGCACCCTTCGGCGAGGCTCGATCCCCTGAGCGCACAGACAAGACCATTAGACCAGGACAATAAGGGTGAGGGCACGTTATTTGGACTTTTTTCTTTTGGTGTACTGTACATGTATTGATGGGCTTTGTGATTTGCATTACCGGCCAACTTATTAAATTTTGCGAATTTCAATCGAATAATTTGAACCTTTTGAATAAGTGCTCTCAAAGAAATCGCATTTCTGCTCGGCCGGTAGTCGGTCGGGATCGACGTTGATGCGAAAGTGCGTCAGAAACATCCAGTAGGTCGCCATACAGCCGATGTCGCAGATGGCACGTAGCGCAAGAATCAAATTGATCGACAGCAAACGCATCTGGGCGCTCAGAAGCACTCTGGTAAAAGCGAGATTTTTTAGCATTTTTTACAAACTTCTGCGATTTCTGCTTTGCGAACTTTCGTTTTTTAAATTCCACGAACGATCGCACCTGAATTTAGGCGAATTTTAGCCCCTGCGTTCACCCACCCCACCCCCTCCCCCAGTCAAAATTGGAAAAGTGCTTGGAAATCACAGACCGTCGATTTTCGGCAGGGTAGTTTTTGACGGAGGGAGATTCCAATTTTTCATTAGTTTCCATTATCTCCGCGACTTCCTTCCCCTACCATCTCCATCGTTATCTTTTAAGGCGCTTTCACGAAGCAGTATTTAGTAACGCGTGGCTGTGTTAAAACATAGCTACGAGGTCACTAAATGCTGCTTCATGAATGCCGTTAAAGTTTATTCGATAACGGGAGTTTCTCAAGCCGCTGTTAGAGAAATATCAGTAAAAAATTCAATGCCAACCAACCTGATATGCAAAACGTTGCCGACAATGCCCACCGCACAAATGACACTGCTCAACGTCGGGTGTATGCCTTCGTACCATTCTCTCACGTTGGTCGTCTGTTCTTTGAACGCCTCATATTGTTCATCGGTCAGAATTGTATCGTTGCAGTTCATTATTGTTCGAGTTTTGCTAGTTTTTGAAATCGTAATTTTTTTTTAATAGTCGTCGTTTTGTGCAGTGTTGTAGTAGTTTAATATTGTTTCATTAATCTCCCATGGCGTGATCTTCTAGCATGAAGTTTTTTCTCAACATTTCAGCGGAACATTGAGCTTCAAGTTTTGGAAATTTGCTCTGAAGCAGAACAATAAAATTGCTTGAAATGAAATACGGCAAATTTTACGGATACCACGCACAATTTTGCGAAACATATGTGGTAAAATTTATTCCACAAGAACGTTAATAGTTAAAGTTCAATTAAGCTAATAACAATTGAAATGCAAAATACGGCAGCTAATATAAATACACTTAAATTGCATGTATGGTAGTAGTAGCCATGGTTTCACCGTGTGCGCTTTTTTTTCTTCGCAAATAATCAACAGGAAAGTTCTGAAAAAATGAAAAATGGCTCATTTCAAACAGAGTCGCCTCATCGTCTGGTCGCATAACGTTTGAATAACGCGTATAATTTCATTTCCGAAAACCCGAAACTTTGCATTATATCGATTCATCATGTGTATGAGCGGCTGAGCAAACAATTGAGCTGAGACAAAAGGGCTACTAAAGTGGCAATATGTATTCACATGTTATAGAATTATTAAACGCATTTTTATTAGTAGCCACTTTTGTGGACACTTGAATTGCAAAATTAGTAGTGACGTTTTCTCGTAAGAGACGGTAGGTTTCGATTGCGCGATACAAAACACACTTTCATTCACAATACAGGCAGAAACGATCAGATACACGCCGTGCAGGGCAGCATAGCGCAGTGCTACGAAGCGGTGTCAGCTTGGAAGGTTGCAAGTTCGAACCTCTCATTAGAAACTGCTTAAATTGCAATATGATGGAAAAACGTCAGAAAGAGCAATGATGAAGAGAAGAACATGTGGTACAAGACAAAACTGAAAAAGAAAACGAACACGATGTTGTTTTTAAACACGAATTTAAAAGTTCTTCCGCGTTGTTGATTGAACAACCGATAAAGCCATTTGAAATGTCAACTAAACGCGGCGTGTCTGCGAATGGACAAAAGCATAAAAAGTGATGTCGCGTGCTCGTTATATCACCGTCATAATCGTTTGTTGTCGCCGTTAGCGATGTGTGCAACTCACGGCCATTTAAAGTGAAATACGGGCGTTTTTCCAGCGAAAACAAAGTAAGACGTCAAACGGAACTGTGAGCAAAAACAAAACGAAGCACTAAGTAAGGTTCATCGGACGTCAAAATGGTCGGTTGCTGAGAGATTCGCTTATCAGCTCACGATGTTTATTGCTTTTTTCTGCCCTCATGATGTCTGTCGTCCGTTCCGCCACGCCCAATCTCCCAAACCAGAACTTCAGAAAAAACCGCGATTTTCATCATCAACGCGCCACAATAATCATAAACAGCGTCTTTCCGGAGGCGTGTTCTTAATGGGCACTTTTGCGAAACAAAACACCGCAATTTTCAGTCGGGTAAACTTTTTGAAATCGTTTAGCGCCTAGCGGCATTGCTTTTCTGTGATTTCTTCTGTCGTATAATGGCGCGAAAAACGACGTTCCTCAAAATGAGCTGCAAGAACAACTGAAATTACGTTTCAGCGGAATGGGCTGTAGCTTTTTCAATACATCATTGGAGTGCGGGCAGCAATTAGCTCAAAATTGTCTATTTTGGTGGCAATAATGCCGGGTTTTGCAACTGCTAAATGTGGTTCAAACTTTTTGAAGCGACTGGATTTTTTTAAGACAAATCTTTTTACCATTAAAATACTTTTTTTAAATACCGCTATTCGGTCTTGTTGGGGTGAAACAATTGTGGTAAATAATACGGTCTTTTCAGGTTTATGAAACACCAATAAATCACGAAGGTCAAAACAACGTTTTTTCCTGAAAAATGTGCTGCCGAGGAGAACAAATGATAAATGGAAAACAGCTTTGCACAAAGTGTGTTTAAGTGCAGTGTATATGTACTATAACGCTAAAAACGAAACTACCAAACATTCTCACTTCCGTTTGGCAAATGGATATGAGGAAGAAAATGACGCTGGGCGGGGCGGTACAACTCTAGGACAAATAATATGTGAAAACGCAACGGAACAGCGGCGCAACTTCGTTTCTCCTGATCAGTTTCTGTGTTTTTCCAGAGAGTTATGATGGGAAAAGCCGTTAACTATGTACAGTTGTTGCTCTTTTGCCCTTTCGCTTGCAGCAATCACGCTCTGTTTCGCAAAAAACGCCTTTTTTCGACAGCGACAAGCGAAATATCGTTACTGCTGTGTTTGTCTTTTTTTCTGCTGCGAGCCTTGTTTCGAGCCGCTCAAAATGAATAATGTTATTAGAGTGACGGAGACTTTTTCTATGAGACCATCACGGGTTTTAATTTTCTACGAATAACGCAGTTTGTCAACAAAGGCCATGAAAGTATGTGGGAGAACTACAGTCCAACTCTATAACATATCCAACTACTTTGTAGCTGATTGGTTGATGATCACGTGATGATTGCATTCTGTGTGAACCAAACTCCGCCTCCACAGCAACCCGTGCATAGAATGCACGCGTCAACCAATCAGCTAATTGGATATGTTATAGAGTTGGACTGTAAGCATAAATACGATCTTAACAGTCTCACTCACTGACACAAACACACCAGCAAAATACACACACGGGCGCTAGTGTCTGCCAGTGTATTTGTTTGTTTGTGATTTTGGGCAACTTATTTCGCCACGAAACAAATTGTGGGAAATGATTCACCATTAGTTCCCCCAGGACCAGGCTGGCCTTTGGACTGACTTGTAGAGGCTGCCCACGGTCGAATGAACGTTGATTTTAGGCATGATTTTTGCCAGGGCTATTGCCCAGAAAAGCGTACAGAACATTGTGGAATAGGGTCCTCATTAAAAATGCCTATACCCCCGCCCCCGGCGGGGCTCGGTTGGACAACGAGTCTGACGCGCTACCACCCAGGCCACGAGGGTAACCTCTCGTATCAAGGGCCTCCTTGACCTTCGACGTGTGTCCATTCGCATTCACCCCCCCCCACTCGAAACCGCAGAAGTTTGTTGCAATGTACCTTCGGGTTTCTGCAACCAGTGGGGGAGCTTAACACAACGCACAAAAAGACTTTAAAATTTTCAGAATTCTGCTCGGAAAAAGTTGAAAGAGAAAGTTTCAATTGAATTATCAAACGCAGCAAAGCCGGATACTGGCAAAGTGAAGCGTGAATTATAAACTTGTTCATCTCACCTGACTGACAATAATAAGATTTCTTTTTAAAAGGAACAGAGTGCTTTTGTAGTGTTTCCATCTGACATTTCCAGACCGTCGAACTCGCGCATTGTTGTTATTAAGTTTCACATTCACTCAGAAGAAGTAAGGTGTGTTCTCCTTGCTGGCACTGGACATTTTTCTGCGTTAAAACTGTGGAATAAGCGACAATGGAAAGTGCAAAACAAATATTGCTCAACTTACTTATTAACTTCCTCACTTTACTGTTCCCAGTCCGTTGGAAAAGCAATTCAGAGTCTGACACAGTAAAACGATTCTGGAAGCTGGCTGCTGGAAGATAGCAGATAAAACGCACGACATTTACGCAAAACAATAAATACCCTTCGTGTGTCATGAACGAACTATTGACCGTATAAAACTACGGTATTTTCCGTACATGTACCCTACCGAATCAATACAATCTATCCGCTAATCCTCGTTGTTGCACAATACTACTGTTCTAACAAAAACTGCCAAACAGTTATTCTAACTAATAACTAATCTGTAAATAGACGAATGAATTTTAAAATTTTAAAACGCAACTACAACGCTAAACACCTTCGACATTTTCAATCAACATCGTGCCAAGACCCGTTACCGTAGATTACCGTTGTGAGTAATGTACTACCCCATGGGTGGTTTTGACTCGAAATTACACCGAAAAACAGCACCCAATCATATATACCTTATTTCATGGCTTCCGAAAAAATCTGAATAAGTGGTCTGTTTTCCGACCGACTTGATTACATACGATCTGCTCCTACGGCTTGAAAGTAATCTGCGGAAACCACCTATGAAAACACGAGTGCTTAGCTCTTGGTTTTTCTCTTCGGCCGGCTCTCACTTCGTCTTCCCCCTTGGGAAACAACATGAAAATGCGCGTTTTTCAACACTCAAGCGCAATATTACTTGTCAAAGTGAAGATTTTATTGCAATAGATCCTCTGGCTGTGTTGGAACTTCTCCCACACACGAAGAAAAAAGAAGAAAAACAACCAGATACTGGGCAATAATAGTGATCTGGGACTAGCGGTTCTGGTTTAAAGCCACAACCACATTTGCATGCGCTCAAAGTTTGATTTATTCTGACTTCACAGGCTTGATTATCTGATTTTTCTCATCACAGGCTTGTTTTCGCGAAAAAAAATACAAACAAAGTAAATTTATACTTCCTTTCTGCAATGAAATGAATCCATTGGTCTTCCTGGCTTTTGTCGCGTCGTGTGTGCATGTTTCGTGTGTGTTGATCTTATGAAGAAATGAATGTACGCTTCTCATATTCTGGTATCTTGAGAAAGAAAAAAAGAAATCGCGGAAAGAAAAAAGAGCGAACGCGGCGCGAACGATGAAATCCAATTATTTTCTCGTCACGATTTATTTTCTCCATTTTTTTCAACCAGCTTCCCATGTACGTACGGTCAAATCGGCCAAAAAACCACTGACTGAAAAAAAAAACTGCTGAACTAGCTGAAGAGATCAGCACTCAGCGCGGTGAAAAATGAAATTAATGGTTTTATGGGTCTTTTTGGTCTAGCTTTTGTGTGACTTTTAAACTACCTTTGTGTGAATTTTTGATTTTGATTACGGTCCAGATCATGCGAAGATGATAACAAAAAAGTTGCTGGGAAAATGTTTACTCTCAAAATTTATAATACCACATTTAATTCCAAAAAGAAGTTTGCAACAAATCCCTGGTTTTACCTTCGTTTAAAGTCGAGTGGTGATCGCTCTTCAAATGAACCTTTCTTCCTGTATTGCGGACTGAAAAAATACGGTCATATAACACAATAATTCAAAAATGTCACGAGCCTCACAACCAAGCAGCCCCTCTAGAGAGTTTCACCAATGACGCACAGTCACAGCGTACAGTGGATGCAGAACTTTGATATGTTTCATTTTGAATCATTTCTAAATTGATTGCTGCGGGATTTTTGCCGGCGCGCGGAAGCCAATCACAGAATTTTTATAGCGGCCTTCATGATGTGGTATTTAATGACCGCGTAGCTATGTTTTACAACTCAGCTACGCTTCACTAAACACCGCTTCATGAATGACGCTTAACTGAGGTCTACACTGTAACTAAAACTTTCACGCAATTATTGCAGAAACCGTCAAAAAATTAAATTCTTAGTTATCGGTAAAAACAAAAGATACACGACAGTAAAAAACGAATATGAAAGTTTAAAAATAACTCTCTGGTCTCTGTGTATAACCCTTCTGTTTTTCCGACCGGAACACCCATCAAACGAAAAGCAATAATGTTTTTTGTAGCTCCAGCTTGGTGATTTAATTAAAAACCCAGAAAAAGGATGTTTTTCAGTTCTAACGAAGCCCAACAAATTGTAGAAAGTGAAGTGATGAGAAAAACTTGCTCTTCCAACACGACATTTTTATTGTGGCAGCGCTAATTCAATGCTCAGGCGAGGAAAAAGATGAGAAGGTTCTGAAAAAAAAGTAACACATTGAAAATCAAAAAACCTCATAAACGGTAAAAAAATTCCAAAGATAACAATCTTTATTGAGAAAAGAGAGCAAATCAAAAATGAAATCTTGGTTGTACCTTTATTCAAGGCTCCACACCAGTTTTTTTAATGAAACAAACGTGAGCAAAACAGGGAAGTTCCTGGTTCACAGTCATTTTTCACGCAAAAAAAACTAAATTAAAACAAGAAAAAATGCTGGTCCGCCGTCCACGTGTTACGTAATCAACGCAAAAAATAAGCAAACGCTGCCGACGAAAATAAACATGTATGAGTATAAACAAAGATGTGACGAAAAAAGTGCGTAACAAAATTGAAATTGTTCACGCTTTCATTTTGGTTGCAAACTGACTGAGCCAACAGAAAAGTCACGTGGTATTCATGACGTTTGAATGGTCGCCGCGCATGTGGCTTAGTGGATAGCGCATTAGGCCGTCGTCCTATAGCTCACTGGATCGAATCCCCTTGTGGAATCTGCTGCGCAATAAGTTTCATACATGTTGAAGAGGCCCTGTGTCACCTTGTTGTGTCTAAAAAGGCTTAGTTTAGGTCACCACGGTAGCGCCGAAGAACTCAAGTACCCGAACTTTGTCTATAAACAGACCACGAGGGTGAAAACTAAGTTAAGGGAAATGTAATGCTTGTAGCCTTGTCGGTCATTGTAACTGATAAAAACAGGAAATGAGTTGTACGCAAACGTCGTTTCAGAAAAGCTACAAAAAGTCGAAACTTGAGGCGAAATTTGGTCACGTCACTGCGAAAACAAGCTAAAGCTGTAAGCGGCTTAAGGAAACGCGAAAGCCAGCACACCAGAAATCGTGTTTGTTTCTTGAACTTTATTGAATCTTCAAATCTCGCACACATCTTTGTGGAACTGCGACACAGTTGCACTGCCTCTGGGCTTAGGCAATGCGCTGCTTTGCTGCTCTCGCCATTGCAGGTTTATTTCAATCTTGTTGTTGTTGTTTTTTTTCGTTTTCTGATTACTTTCCGACTGCCGTGAAAGTCAGTATGACTGAAAATTAAAAAAGGCCAGAAGAACTAGACTGTTCAAGAATACCACCACAGAGTTATTGACCACAACAACAGTAAAAAAACTGCCGGTTGTCAACAGAACAAAAATCGACAGCCAAAAAAATCATATCCACCCACAGTGGGCTTGAAACTATATGACGGGTGCAGAGTGTGGACATCTTTTTCAGCAGCTTTTCTTTCTGGCTTGTCCCACATGCATGGCAACATGAATACAAGCGCTTGGGCAAATGACTAACCAAATGCGGGCCGGGCCGTATCCTGAGAAGATGCCTTTGCTGCCGCATTTTTACAGAGTGCTTGTGTAGAAAATAGAGTGCGATTTAAGGACAGCTTGTTGGTGCTTCAGCGATACTTACGTGTTCTTTTCTGTGCACTCTGGCACCACGTCTCATGTCAGTTTGAAATGTTGATGTACATTGTACAAGCAATCAAAAAACTACTGAACGTCCTGAATACATGTGCATACTGGTACATACTTATTTGTTTCTTGACACCACCCTGTAATACTACTCGGCTAACTCTGCTTTATTTACGCGCTTTATTTGGCTTCTCGTTTCTATCTATTCTAACACAAGGCTGGCCACAACAAAGCTGTCACATACGGACAAGACATTGCGGAACCAGAAGAACTACGAGTATTGTGCAAATAAAGTGTCCCCTGTCCCGTTTTCCGATCGTATATGCAAGAAAAGTGTGAATATATTAGATTCACTATTGAGCGGGGTCAGAAGAAGTTACATCTTTAAACGCGAGAATGTGATGTTTTTAAAGTCGCACATTTGCGCAGTTACCGGTTATCCACTGTAGTTGCGGCGTCAAAAAAGGAAATCTAATCAAGCAACGGAAAACGTGAATGATCCAGTTTTTGCAGGCTGCATTCAGGGCAAAATTTCACGCTTGCAAGCTACAATTTCAAAAGATATTACTCAAAAGTAATGCCGATTTCAGACTTCATAATTATAGGGAATTAAAATGAACGTTGAATAAAGGATAACGAATAATAAGGCAATAACATAGTAATGAGGTTCGGTGGTCGAAAAGAAAAAAATGACGATTTCCTTTCTGAAAAACGCACCTCCGAATTAAAAGCGCTCAATAAAATTCGTTATAACGAGCCAGCGTTGTAGTACGGACTACGGGAGCTTGTAAAGGCTACAGATTCAATCGCACAGCGTTATTATTACCCTTGCATTTTTGATTAACCTCGTGAGATTGAAAGATATAATGACGCTCTATTGCATTCGGTTTTCATTTATCACTTTTGGTATTCGGTTTCTGCACGTATATGTACAGTGTAACCAAGAAACGGGGGTGTGAACAAGTAAATTTTGGTAATCAGATTGAAAATCATAGGTTTTTGCTGCAGTCGCTCAATGAATGCAAGCAAAAAAACATATACAAGTATGTGCAATAAAGTCGTTTTCTGATACCCTATACTGCAACACTTTCTGTTGAGACAGCACGCGTGCGTTTATTCCATCGTCGTATAGTCCTAGTCTGAAGACCGTTTGTTCTGTTTATGACACAGTAATGTTGCACAGTGACAAACAAACACGCACGCACACATGCGATCTTACAGGAACGCATATGAATCCGTACGTTTGTTTATTAATTGTGCAATTGTTTAGAAATCTGCTGCCTTAATACTAGGTCTTTACAGTTACAAACACACACACCAAACAAACACACTGGCTCATGCGCAGAATTGTACCGCGTGAAAACTTTGTGTAAGCCGAAAGGTAAGCCTAAGCTAAGTTTCAGGTTGGGTGGGTGGGCCCACGTCTAATTTCACTTTTCTTTTTTATACAAGTTTCTCAATTGGACATACAGTATTAGTCCTTATTCACAATCTAAAATGGATGAGCGACAGTTCGAAAACAATATTCTTTAATAACCATTCGGTTCGGTCGTTAAAAACTAACTTCTGTGAACGGACTGATATTATTGCCAATAAAGGTTGGAAAAGACGAGTCCCCAAAGAGCGGCAAACAAGTATTACTTTTCATGAAAAACTCTGATGATGTATGAGCGGATGAATCCTGATAGAAACGCCAAAAAAAGCAATATTAAAAAAATCCAATAGTTTCAATGTCAAATAGCATTTAACAACAAGATTCACAAAAAAAATTGACTGCAGAAATGCTTAAACTTGCAAAAACAATATGTCTCGTTGACTAAAATTTCGACTCAAACAACGTTTGCAAGGCACACCGCAGCAGGAACTAGAAAAAAGCCATCATATGCATTTTATATGGTTTCTTTACCGAGGACTTTCCCGGAATGCCATAAAGTTTACTCATACATAACCCGTAACCAGAGTCAAAACAACAACGACGACGACAACAACAAAATATCACATGATTCAAAATTGCTTCAAATTTTCTGCCCGTAAACACCGCCATCAATATGGTTTCGCCTGTATGTGTGCATGATTGATACAGTTGTCTTGCAGTCACGCACGGATGATTCAATATTTCGGCCCATATTATCGGTTCTCTTGTGGTGTTGCCCAACTTCTGTTTCAGAAATTTATGTTTTTCCTCACTTTTAAACGCGTATCGCTTTTAGCGGCTGCGAAGGGAATACGGTATGCTGGCATTCTTGAAAAAGACAACTCCTAGTCTGCGACTGATCCGCCTTGATGGCGAATACAAGAACTGCGTTATCTATCTGGCCATACTGTAACAGTCTAACTAAATACAGTACATATGGAACTTTTTGCTGATTAGCTGCGTGATTGAACCCATGCGTGGTAATTTGCATGTTGAAAGTTGCCTGCCATGCTCAAAAATTGCCAAAATCCATTCCTAAATCCAATCCAATTTCAAAAGTCGCTACATGCCAAAATTTGTGCCAAGCTTTTCAAAATTGTATAAAAAGCGAATGAATTTTTTTGCAACTTTTAAAAATTCGAAATGGTACAAACGAACGAACGAACGGTGATTTTACGCAATGTTTTTGGCCAAGGCCAAGTATTTGAAAGTAGGAAACTGCACAAACTAACGGTTTTTTTCACGTTTTTCTGCGCTGTGTTCAACCAACAATCATAAACACACACGTCACTTATTAGCAAACCGTCGCCGTATGTCAGTGTTCTTACCAAAAAGCGTTTAATCAAACGATTTATCGTCGGTGCAGAAAATGCAGCTTTGGCGCCCATGTATAATTGGGCGACACAATATTAGCTGTAATTGCGATCACTGTGATGAAGCCAACAGACATAAAATGATGAACAGTAAATGACTGTGGCTGTGACAGGCGCTGACAACAGTGCACAAAATGTGCTCTCAATTACAGCTCGCTGATTGGCTGCATTTCACTGATGCGGCCAATCAACAAATTGCAAAATAGAAATGCAACCAACCGGCGGAATGTCTATTGATTTGCGCATTGCCTTCATGTGACCAACGTTTTTTGGTCATGAGATTTGCACTTTTTTCGTGTTCAAAGCAATCGGCAACAAACAAACAGGGGAGCAACAAAAATGTTGATAAATGGGAACTGTGTTCTTTTTAGTTGGCAAATGACAGTCAAGGTCTACTGAAGCAAACATAACGCGCTTTTCCGCCGAACGGTTTGTTTCATGAAGAATGGTTCACCAAAAAAGTCAAATGGGGTCGTTCGTTTTTCTAAGTTTTTTGCTGTAAAAGAGACGAAAACACGTTTGCACAGTCAATGCATGGTGTCGGCAAAAAAGTTCGAAAAGCAAAACAACCAATGATTAGGAAAACGCTGCGTTGCGAAAAACAAACAATAACTATTAGCTTGCTAGTTGCTTTGCAATAGTCTGCGGTAAGCTCTAAAAGAAAGATAATGGAAAAAATTTCAATGCCACAAATCTTTTGAGTCCAACCGACCATGAGATAAAGACCAACGACTTTTTTACTGTTATTTATTGTCAAGTTTTCCAAGCCATTTTTTGCTTGGTGTAT
>JASANC010002028.1:0-15000 GCA_030248135.1 Theristus sp. LFF4_11
ACACAAACGTTATTCTCTTTTTATCAACGAATCAGCACAAACAACGTTCGGGGTCAAAGTGGCTGGTTTTCCAGGTGACCAGAATAACGTTGCCGCCAGTGTCAAAGACAACTTTCGTTACGTTGCCTCCAACGAAAACACTTCCACCACTTCCTCCGGTAAAGGCAACACTTTCTCTGTGTCGTCTCACCAAAAGTACTCATTCATTGTTGTGTTAATGTAAAAGTATTAATGTCACCAACGGACATTCTTCAACAAAACGCACACAAAAAGTAGCTTTATTTTTTAAGATTTCGACAGCAACATTTCCACCGCTAAAAACACTTCCACCTGTGCCACCGGTATGTGAAATTCTTCAAAAAATAAACCCGTGCGTATCGAGTATCGAGTGTTTGATTGAACGCAGGTAGAAAAAATATTATCAGACGCTTGTGGCATTTCTGATCGCAGAAAAATTATTGCCATTTAAATTTCTTTCGAGTTGACCAACAATTTTTTATGCATTTGCGCGAAAGAAGTTTCTCTCTCACGCCACGTTTTTGCCCGTGAACGGTAAACAACGAAACAATGTAAAGAATGCAATTTCGTAAGATTCTGACCATTACAGACGTTGACCACACCGGAAGTGACGCTGCCTCCACTGCCTCCAACCACCATTTGGCCACTGCCCCCGATTCCGCCCAGGTCCGTAAAGTTTACTGCTCATAAATCTGACCTTTTCTTTCTGCTCGTACTCGGTGCGATGCTGCTTTCTGAGTGTTCAGACCCATACTGCCACCGATTGGACCAGACTTCAAAACTGCCTACTACCTTTGGCTGCTGCGACACTACAGATATGTGGAGCCAGAGTCGATTCACCACGAAACGTCGACGCATGAAGTGCGAATTCCGGTCGTCTGGCCAGTTCCGGTCTGTCTCACAAACGCGGCCGGCTTCTTACAACACTGAAAAATTAGAAAAAAATATTCAAGAATTTGCTCAGAAACCACCAATTGCAACTCAACCACTTGTTGAACCTCTTGCGTGCAAACCTCAAAGTTTTATTGTTGCAAACTGTTTTCTGAATGTTTCAGTTTTTGCCATTCCCACCGCCGAGGCCAGAGCCGACGTTTCCACCCCTCCGAACGTTGCCGCCGCTTGGCACAACGCGTTTGCCAACGTTTCCACCGGTTCCCACACTGCCACGGCCACCTCTGCCCACATTTCCGCCGGTGCCACGCACAAGAAAACCGACCACTCTGCCACCAGCACCCTTTACCCCACGCGCCTCATTGCCACCATTGCCCATAACATCTCGACCCACTTTACCACGGTTACCAACAACATCTCGCCCCACTTTACCACCCGTACCACGAATACCCGCACGGCCCACTCTGCCCGAGCTGCCCGACACTGTGCGACCGTCAACGCTGCCCCCGCTGACCCACCGTAGGCCGCATCCAGTGCTGCCAGAGCTGCCCGACATTCACCGACCCCCTGCATTGCCGCAATTGCCAGACCGACCCGATTTTAGACTGCCGCAGCTGCCGCACGTTGACACACACTCACTGCCGCAACTTCCCAAACAGCAAACGTTTTTGCTGCCTGAACTGCCGGAAAGAACAGCGCATCTGTTGCCAGAACTACCAAGGACACACACCAAATCTAACCTTCTTCCAGAACTTCCCGACCGACAAATTGGGTCACTGCCGGAACTTCCCGAACGACAAATAGGGTCACTGCCGGAACTTCCCGAACAACATACCTTTTTGCTGCCTGAATTACCCGAGACGCACACAGAGTCCCACCTCCTTCCAGAACTTCCCGGTCGATTCAGTGAAGCACTCCCAGAACTTCCAGAACAAAGAACTGCATTCCAACACTTGCCGCAACTGCCGAACCGCGAAATCGATCGTCCCGCTTTGCCAAATCTTCCAAACAGACAAACCGAATTACTGCCAAGACTTCCAGAGGTTCTTCACAAACAGCAACAATTGCTGCCAGAATTGCCTGGTCTACAGTCATTCGCAGAATTTCCAGGACTACCCGAACACCAAAGGACAAAACTGCACAATTTACCTGAGCTCCCAGAGCATCATTTGTCTTCGCGACCTGAGTTGCCAGTTATTCCACAGCAGTCCGGCCGAAGGCTGTCGATTCTACCCGAACTTCCATCACCATTTGGCCGACGAAACACTCGTGCGAGGCTGAGTGAGTTGAGTGACTACAACAGCAGTGAATATCCAATTCCTGATATACCTGACCGTTGGCGCAGTTCTGAGAAACGACGGTTGGGTGAAAAAGACAATCAAAGAATTACTGGCCTAGAATCGTTCAGGTCATGACCTGTTGCTAGTTTAAAAAATGCTATATCGTTTATATTTCATGGTGCACGTTATTACAATGAAAGCTATTGAAACTGAAAAATATTACTGGAATTGGATGAAACGCCTGAGTTTGGACTTGGGCTTAGGCTTACGCTTGGGCTGACTTAGGTTCATTCTCAAACTTAAGCTTAGGCTTGGTTTAGGCTTAGGTACAGGTTTAGGCTTTTTGCCATTTATTTCGCTTCCGCCAAGAGAAAGCGTGTTTTTGCATGCATAATGCAAACAGAAAAAGACAGACAATCTGACAATTTTTTCGATCGATCACATTTATTTCATTCGCGCAGGCAGAACCAAAACAGAACAGACCAACACAAACTCATTTGGTTCAATATTCGCGCACCTAAAAATTCGGCAGACTTAGGTGCCGGCTTTAAGACTAAGGCTTAGGTTAGGGCTGACTTAGGTTCGGCAAACTTTGGCTCTGCGGGCATTCAAAAACAAAACCGAAAGCAGCTTTAACTAGCACCGCAAATTTTCCATTCATCAATCAATCAGCTGATTGCGTGATTTAGAGTTCGATTGCACCTTTGATTGCACTGTTTCGGTGGCCTGCGGTCGCTTCGGTATATCCCCAAAGGGCAGCGAATCCGAAAGGTTTTATTGAAAACCAGTCAAGTTATTTGAGTATGACCTATTTTTTCAAACGTGTCCCACTGAAATGACGTCATGTGGTGCCAAACATGCGCTTTCCGTACACAGCAAACCAGACTTTTCATTTAGCCGATTTCTTCCCGTAAACAAATGGTGAATGTCAAATCAGTCACACCAAACTGACATTTTAGTGTCTGTACTTTGACAAACGGGCGTTTTTAAAACAAATGACGTCATTTTAGTCCGGACACGTTTGAATAAATCCACAATAGAGAGCTACACTGGCGGCAGTTTGTCATGCTTCGTGGGGATTCAATCCTCACATTTCAGACTACTATTGTGGATTTATTCAAACGTGTCCGGACTAAAATGGCGTCATTTGTTTTAAGAACGCCCGTTTGTCAAAGACAGGCACTAAAATTTTAGTTTGGTGTGACTGATTCGACATTCACCATTTGTTTACGGGAAGAAATCGGCTAAACGGAAAGTCTGGTTTGCTGTGAACGACAAGCGCATACCATATTACCCCCAATAAACCCCCATGGGGGATTAATACGTCAGCGACTTTTAGGGGTGGGGGTTTATTGGTGGGGGGGGGGGGATTATTGGTGGGGGGGGGGGTTATTTAAAAAAAAATTCTAGGAGTGGGGGTTTGTTGAAAAATGGCAAAAATACATTGCATGGCAGGCAAAAAAGTCGCAGAAACTTCTACTCTACATAGAAATTTCCTTTTATAACAGCCTTTTGTAATGAAATTAGGCCTTTGGTAGCACAATTTCATCATTTTCACTGCAACCAGCCACTGAATTCGCTGGGTATGTGTTTCAAACAGGTCTCCAATAATCCCCCATGGGGGATTATTTGTGGGGGGGGATTATTCGGAAACTGGTCGGGGGGGGGTGGGGGTTTATTGGTGGGGGGGGGGATTAATGGTGGGGGGGTTTAATGGGGGTAATACGGTATATGTTTTGCGGCACATGACGTCATTTCAGTGGGACACGTTTAAAAAATATGTCATACTCATTTTTATAAAACTGACCACAGTCAGTTTTCGTTCGTTTTCGCACCGCACTCCAATTTTCAGTTTTTATCAATCAATCGATTTTTATTCGCGTTTTTTTTTGTCTGTCCTTCGCCGCGGCCGTGGGCGCCGTGGCGTGGCTTCGAAAACGTGATGCATCATTATTGAAACAGCTGCATCTGCAGTTCCGGTGCTCCTTCTCTATAACAATTCATGTTCATCCATGTCCTAAACTTTGTGTGTTCGACGCCATCGGCGGCATGCACAGTTCTATGGATTGGTTGAGTGCAGATGCACACAAGATGCACGCTCACGCACGGAATTGTGAACATGTGAAACAATTGCCAACATGCCAAGTGTTGGAAAATACAAAATAAAATTTGGATCGAGACAAATAGTAAACGGGCTTCAGTTTTTTAAAAAAAATCACGTGTGCGGACAAGTAGTAATCAAAATTTGCACATCAGAGCTTGTTTTGTTTGTCTAATCAACGCTATATAAATAATGTAAAGTTTTAGCAATGGTCACGAACATCAATCATCAATCAATATATTATGTAAATTGTCTGATTTTTTGTTTGTAAATTTTACTAATTTTAGACAAATTACGCATAATCAATTTGACTTTGAATTGACTTTCAATCAGGGGTCGAGATGGGGGGGGGGGGGGGGGGGGGGGGGCCCCCCCCCCCAACCAAGTCGACACCCCCCCCACCCGGGCAAACCCCCCCCTCTCGAATTTGGGGGGGGCCAGACCCCCCTCCCAGATTTCGACCTTCCAAACCCCCCCCCCCCCCCCCCCACCAAATCCTGACCGTCTGACCACCCCCCCCCCCCCTTTGATTTTGACTTTCGATATGGAGACATTTTCTCTTGTATATCTCTATATTTCTCTCATTTGTAGGTATCTATATTATATGCATGTTTGTATCTCAATATATATTGTATGTTTTTTTGTATACGTACCATAGTTGTTGGCAAGCGAACGAATGTTCTCTGAAGCCAGGCAGGTGTTTGTGCACAGCCGATCTCGTCTGTCAGCTCAGAACGCCGAAATGTTTCTGAATGGAGTGTTGCCTGCACTTGATTATGCCTATTGGATGTGAATTTTGTCAGTTGTTGTTGTAATTTTTGGTTGATTCACGTGCTGTGTCTTGCTGACTTTGTTTCTGTGTCTGTGCTGTTTTGTGCTGAAAGTGTGATGAAGGAGCGACGAAATGTGCGTGGATGTTTAGACATAAAAGGCCATTCCGGTCCGGATTCCGGCAATTTTTGCCGGATCCGGCCCGGCCGGAACAGGCTTTTGCCGGATCCGGCCCGGATTCCGGCAAATTTGCCGGATCCATCCCTACACTATACACAAGGTTTTTTAGCACAGTTGTCTTGTTCTGGGGACTATTTGATTTGATATTGAATTTACAATGTATTTCTATCTGAGAGTTTTCAGCTCAGCTAAAATCTATCCAAAAACTTTTCAGCCAGCTATTTAATTAAAAATCTGCTGTTCAGGACGTTGCTGCCCATGACAGAACTTACATTGGGTTGATGTTGATGATACTGTAGTGTGTAGGGATGGATCCGGCAAATTTGCCGGAATCTGGGCCGGATCCGGCAAATTTGCCGGAATCCGGGCCGGATCCGGCAAAATTGCGCCGGAATCCGGACCGGATCCGGATCCAATTTTAGGCGCCGGAATCCGGACCGGAACCGGCTCTATCCCTACTAGTGTGGCAGTTGTTTTTGACAAAAACTCATTTTTTCAGACACGAGTCAAGCGAGTAATGCAAGCAGATGAAGACGTCGGTCGAATGACGCAGGTGACTAGACAAAACAACCATTCTGGCCTGGCCAACATCATATGCAGAAGAGGGGTGACCTGATCAGTGATGTGCCCTTCACAGAAAATGTTTTTGCTTTTTCTTTCGGGCGCCAGTCATAGTCGTTCTTCATAGTTCGCGCTCGTTCATGTTGCCACTGGTTGTAGGCGGTGCCAGCAGCAGTTGCCGCGGCTACCGAGCGCTTCGTGGAGGATTTGCTGGAGCACGCACGGCGCGCAATGCTGGCCAGTGGCGCCAAGACGATCACGCCCGTGCACGTGTCAGTGTGTTGCTGTTCACTTTTGTCACCACTGAAGTGCATCATGCAGAAAATAGTACAAGTATTCCCGACCAGCTACGGAATGGCAGTGTGAACATGGCAACTTTTTTCAGGGTGCAAGGAGCGCGCGAGATTTGAGTGAAAGAAAAAAGACGTTGAGAAACCCAATCACGTGTCAAATTTGACGTGTTTCTTTACAGCTAATTGAGTCTTCGTGCTACTCTGTTCTTCCTTTCTCCCTTGCTCAAATGTTTGAAATTTATTTTCGCAGTTTTGAAAAGGACACTTCTAATCTAGTTTGCGACTGATCCCGTTTTGATGGACAATACAAGGACTGCCTTATTTACTGGGCCATACTGTAACTAACTGCAGGTTTGGTACATTGTCCTGCTGGTTGTTATTGTTGTAGTCTTGGTTCATAAAACGCTTTTCCCATTTGCATCAGTTGCAGTTTCAGACAAGCTTGACGCAAAGCAAGTTGCATCGGTGCTTAGCTTCACATCGACCACGTGCGATTTGCAGGCAGACTGCGATTGAGCGTGCGCATCGTTTTGCGTTCCTCCGCGAGGCGCTTGACCGCGAACGCCACAGCGGCAACAACACAGCAGCCATGAACAACGCCACCAAAAAGTTATGATGCCCGGCTGCGGCGGCGAAACGCAAATCAACTGGCTGACCCTCATTCTGTCGACTTTCTACCCGGTATACCCGCGCGACGGTGTAGGATACCTGTGTGCGCAGCCCTCAAACCGGTGTGCAGCCCGCAAGAACAAACTTTGCGAACTTTGCTTCATTGCACCGGCTGCCTTGCAAATGGTGCACAGTCCTCAAAATGGTGCACAGCCCTCAAACCGGTGTCGCCAAAATGCCACCGCAAAAATTTCTTGTCCGGTTTTGAGGGCTGCGCACATTGATACCCCACACCGTCGCACGGGTATGGTCCGGTATTTATTTCCTTCCTGTTTTGGGTGAAGACAGAGCACTCTCTTATACCACCGAAATGTTACAAAAACGAACACACAGCGATCGGGGCTGTAATATCCATCGCAAGTGTGTGTGTGTGTGTTTGTGACTGTGCATCGGTAACGTTACAGAGTGCACTGTCTACAGACTGTGACTTTATTGCTGTTGCCGTCGTTGTGTAATGTTTGATTGTGGTTGATTGATTCGGCGGTGTCTCATTTGCTGTTTCGGTGCTCCGGTTGATTAGAATTTTATTTTTTATGCCTTCAAAGTCGAGTCGATCAGAAAAAGTAAACAAACCGGTGTCGAGCATATGAATAGTGTCGGAATCTGAACTGCTGTCTGAAGTTTATGTGATTCTTTTGTTCGCACTCTACAGCAGTTCAAAAATTTGAGAAGAGAAATGCAAATCACAAAACGATCGCCAATGTGGCTGAATGTGCGGTGTAATTTTAGCGTGCCACAGGCTTCATTCAGGTGCCGTTGCCGCCTTGTTTGTGGCCGAGTTTCAGTTGCTCAACGAGAAAAGTGACAATCTGCAGCCACGCTCGTCCCAGCTCTTTGTGCTTACGCACGCTGCTGTGGCCACGCACAAACTCGTACAGGATTTCGCCTATGAAATCATCAACGTGTGTTGTAAAAATGCTTTTGGTTTCCATTGTTGATTCAGTCAAAGTAAGCGTTTGTTTGTTAATGAGTTTGCTCGCAGATTGCGCTACCCCTCGGAGCCGTGTATCTTTGTAAAAGGCCAGCACAATTACAGGCGTTTGTGCTGCGTGCTGTAACAAACGAGACTGTGCAGCCGCGTGCTGTTCTCATTTCGCTCGTCGACACTCACCAAAGTCATCCCAGATGCGCTCGCGTTGTGGGAACGCGGTGATGTCACGGTGTTGAGCGCCCTGCGCAAAAAGCACTGTCAATCAATCAAACTACAGTCACAGGTGTGATTGCAGCTGGACTCACAGCCAGTCAGGCTTGCCAAGTGCGCATACTAGCAGTGTAGCAGCACTTGCCAGCTGTGAGAGCGTGTGCCGCTCGTACCTGTTGTTTGCAGTATCGCACGGTGTCGCTGTACGGGCGTGCGAGCGCGTGCACGGCGTGGTCGAGCAAGTCCAGCACGTAGCGGCTGTGCACTGCGCGCGCGTTGCGTGCCGTCCGGCTGAACGCGTCGCAGCTGTCGAACTGCAACACAACGAGAAACAGCACTGCCGCCGAATATGCTGCGTCTGCTGGCCAGGTTCGCTGGTGCACTGGCCACTAGTGCATGCGCGCGGCACTGCCTGCCTGCCTGTCCGGCGTGCTGACGAGCCAGTGGCTATGCGCCTAGCTGGCAAACCGAAAACAGCGAAAACGGTTCCTTGGAACGCGAGTTGCGTGATGTCGCTGTTATGCAATTTGATTCTCAGTGCTCTCCGACGAGCGGTGAATCTCTGAATCTGAAACGTCTGATAGTGCCGAAAAAGTGGAGCCCGCCGACCTTCAAGAAGATCGCCTTTGCGTTTGCGTTCAAGGAGCACAGTTTGTTGACGATGTTGCGGCCGATGACGGACGAGCCGGTCGTGTAGATGTTCGGCCAGCTCTGCTGCACCAGTTTCACCTGGTACACGGACAGCGCCAGACGATCGGCCAGTGTGACGCTGCTCGTTGCTGCTGCTGCTGCGTTCCACTGCGGCTGTTGCTGTGCCGCTGATGAACTCGGGGCTGTCGTCTGTGCGCTGTCCGTAGACGAGTGCGCGCTGGCGACGAAGCCGTGCCGTGCCGTGTCAGTGCTGGTGCGACTCGGTGACCGCCGACTGGCACTATTGCCAGTGGTGTCGCCGGCCAGCTCGGCGCAGGTGCTGGCGCTGTGCGCGGTGCCGCGCGCGCTGTGGAACTTCTGTCGTCGTATCGAGCATTTCGCGTTCGATTCGTTTATCAGGCGGCCGGTGTCTGCGTCGTGCGACTGCAGCAGCTCGCTCGTGATCGCTGGCGTGCTGTTGCGCAGGTGCGCCGGCATTTGCTCGTGCACGCTCATCTCGTGCGTTCGCTCGCGCACGTCCGGCACGCAGACGCTGCGACGTGCTGAACGCGCCGACAACGGAGCAACAGGCAGCGTCGGCTCGGGGGCGTCACCGCGCGCGTCCTGGACAAACGGGGCGACTGCGTTGCTGGGCAGCTCAAGTGTTATCAAGGTTTATTGGGATTTCGGTTGAAATGCAACAAACAATTCAAAAAACTGTGATCATGAATCCTAATGGTTGACGAATATAGAAATATCAGCGAAGCAATTTGCAACCGAGAAATGTGCATGTGTGCACGACTTCATTGCACGGACAGCAGAGTATGCAAAAAATTGATCGCTGGTATAAAGCTGAATTGTGAAACCTGCGTTCGCATTTTTTTGTTCAAAATATGCGTGCGTTCACGTATCTCGATAGTTATAACAGACGTGCATTCAGTATAGCCGAATATGCTGTCAGAACTCACAAAAGATTTGCTCATTTGCTGTACGTACGGTGCCTCGGAGAGTTTACGGCGTGTGCTCGTCTGTGAACGTTGGTCCGGCCAGAGCATGCCACTGGCATTGTTTGCTCCTGCAGCCTGTGGCGACACGCGATTCTGCCCTGAACATACACATTGTGCAATGTACGCCTCTGAAAATTTCTTTTTCGATTATTTCTGTTTGATTTCATTTCCCTAATTCCGTTCAATGGACGGCATTCCGTGTTCAGCCGGATATAAGTGTCTCTGTCCCATCGACATTGAAAAACTGCAGACGCGTATCTCAGTTGTATGTACCGTAAAGTCTTGCATATAAGGTTCCTCCCACTTATAAGACCCTCGCCTACAAGTGGGCGGAGTGTCATACGGCGGGAAACCAAAAAATTCAAAATTTTGACTTGGTCGAAATCGTTCAGAAAGTTTTGATCTTCAAATTTATATGAGGAAAACCATTACGGTATTCTCTTTTATTTTGGTTTCCAGACTTGATGCGCGCATAGGTACAGTGTAGGTAAACAGATTCATGCATGACACGGGAATTCAAAATTGGCCAAAGCATCCGGATCCCCCAAAATAAGGCCGGGTCACTTGAGGCTATTTTGAATAGCCATACAAAGATTGAAACTACAGTGTTGAAATGCCACAAAAAATGAAAAAATGAACAAGACGAAAGCTGTTTTTGTTACCAGTGGCAAACGCAGGCGGTGTCGGTGACCTCCGGTCTGCATACGCATTCCATTGACTTTGTGCCTCCATTGATGCGCCCAGTTGCGCCTCATTATACCTGGCAGTTTTGGAAATTTATAAATTCACGCTTTTTTACAGTACAGTTTGTCCACAGAAGAGTTCATGAACGCTGACCTGTTGTTGGCCGCGTTTGCATTCGCCCATGCAGCCTGCATCGGTGGCTGTGGCAGCGCAGCGCAGTCGAACGAGTTTGAGTGCCAGTGTGTTGGGGAAACACGCAACTGCGGCACCTGTGGCAGCTTCGCGTGCGGCTCTGCTTGCTGGTTCCTGAGTTGCAAATGCATGCAATATGAGCACTCGGAGCGGCTGACACTTTGCACGCAATGAAAATCAATTTTCTTATCGGGTACACCGGCCGGTACATCAGCCGTTGGCCGTAATTTTTCAAGTCTCGGTCAGTGGCCGCTGATCTTTCATTTTGGTCCCCGCAGCTCAATGCGCGCATAGACAGGTAAACAGTTTCATGCAGGACGCGGGAATTCAAAATTGGTAAAGTGATTCGAGTCCCCTACATACGGTAGGGCAGAGTTACTTAGGCGACTGTGAATTGCCACATAAGGATTGAAACTAGTTTCCTTTCTATGTCTGCACACGCATTCAGTCGCAGAACTTTAAAAAGTGATAATACAGTATGGCCGATTAAACATGGCAGCTTTTTTCAGGGTTCAAGGAGCGCGCGAATTTTGAATGTCAGAAAGAAGATGTTCAGAAACCAAATTGTGTGCCAAATTTGACGCGTTTTTTGAAACTAACGGATTATCCTTGCTATTCTGTTCATTCTTTTTCCGTTGCACACATGACTGGGAAATATGTTCGCATTTTTGAAAAAGACAACTCCTAGTCTGCGACTGATCCCGCCTTGATGGACTGCCTCATTTATTTGGCCATACTGTACCGTAGTTGGTATTTGTTGTTTGGTGGCATCACTAGTCACAATGTGTAAAACTGATTTTACCGCTGCTGTTGTTGTTGTTGCTGATAGAATTGTTGTTGCTGCTGATAAAGTTGTTGTTGTTGCATGACTGTTGTACCAAATATCAAAGCTTTCTGTACTATTCCAATTTGGTCAGCGTCATTCGGAGATTATCTTTTTCGTTCATAATCTGTTGCTTGTTACCAAGTTTCTTTAGCAAGCTCATGGTTGCTACTTGTTGCAATAACTTGGTCATACCACACTTGGCGCTTGTCTGAAAAGAGTGTGAGGGTTGCACAGTCACAAACAAACACACAGGCACACGTACTCTGACTCGTACGCTGTTGTGGTAATTGTGTGTGTCTGTGCGTGCGTGTTTGTTTGTACCGCCTAATATTATTGTTCAATTGCACAGCGTCAAGGAAGCGTCAAAGCAGCCGAACCGTATCGAGAAAATGGGTTCATTTGCTGAAACTTCCAGCAATGAAAGTCTGTTTTTGTGCTCCTATTTTGTGTTTAACTCTGGCAAAAACTATGAACGTCCGCGATGCAAGAAATTAATTTGAACTCTCGAATTTGCGTGTCTGACTGCACGTCTGCAACATCAGCCGATTGAAAGGCACAGACTGTGCTCTTGTGGTAATTGTGAACATCTTTTACTGAAACTTATTCTGTCATTCTTCTGAATAAAGCAAGTTTGAGGCTCACAGCTCAAGACTGGTTATAGCGCAGCACAACAGTTTTAGCAAGTGAACTGTGGTGACCCAGGAAATATTCTCCACTTGATGAGCGCCCGCCCATCCAAACCAGACACGGACAGCTTTTTTCAAACAATTATCGATTCATAGCAGATATGTAACTCGTTCATTCCTTATATTCTTTTGTTTTGACAAAAAGCTTGCATTAAAAACAGTCCAATTGTGCGAGCGGACAAAAACAGTGGTCCAAAGATGTACAATAAATTACAATTACGTGTGGTCTTGAAAACAGAGGATAAAACTGAAAAGCTTCTAAATTAGGTAGATATAATGCACGACCGAGCAATGAACCAATCGAATTGTTAAAAATGAGGGTGTACAAGCGTCGTAAAAACTCGAATCGGCTCAGCTCGAATCGACTCAAAAAAACTGCAGTAAATTTTTTTTTGCATTTTCGGAAGGAATTCTTGGTCGATCAGAAATTACATTGCTGAAACATATGCAAGCAAAATTCAAAGCGGAAGACAGGTTGTTTTGTAATGTGCTTCTTGTAGCAAAGCCCCTCGTATAATGTGAAACTTGTAAAAATACAGTGTTGAATGAAGCGCATGTTGCAGTGCGGCAGACGCACATTGTGGCACGCACTAATTGATTTCATTTTGCCATCGAACTTTGAAAACGCACGGCGTAGCAAAGCTAAATTTAGCGAATCACCTTCGTCCACAGTTGTTTTGTCCGCTATATGGGTGAACTAAACTCATGTCAATTGTCGTCCTTATACATCACGTCGTTATCTCTCTTTAACATGCGGCCACTCAGTCAGTTAGAGCTTGTTTTCAATTGTTTTGAAAATGCGCGCATATTGTATGCGTGTTGTTGTTTATAACCAACGTTAAAAACCATTAAATAAGTTGGAGAACCAATAAGTCTGGAAACGACGGAGAGGCAAACAACACGCCACTGACGTAAAGGTAAAACAAGCAACAACTGTGTTCTGCAGACGCACGACAGTCAAACTGAAATACAAGGCTACGGGCGCCTCTGCATCGGCATCTGGCTTTGTTTGTAAACAAGGTGTAGCACATGAACACACACGCACACGTACAAATACTCATTAATTTACCCCCTAACACGGTTTTGAAAAGCTAGAAATCCAAGAAAAATAAAGTACATGTAAAACCTGGCTGAATCGCTCAAGCAAACATAAAATCCGCACATCTTTGCCGTAATATAATAACATCGCAACTTGTGTCCACAAGCGTGTTTAATTAAAATTTTAGCTTTAAAGACTATCAATGCGCAGTGGCCTTTGAATCGATTATAAATCAACCGACACACTCAAGAAAGAGTGCCAATGTTTGACATCTACTCACCACACATTATTGATAAACACCGTATTTTTCGACTGAAATATACCCACGCGTCGGATAAGTTTTGTTGAAGTTCAAGTATGTGCAACCAACCAACAGGTATTGCGTTGGACATCAGAAAACTTATTACATTTCACTAATTGAAGAGCACCCCACTCCAAAATTCATGGTCACAAAAAGGTATGCAGCAAATGTTGCGATAGATCACATTATGACATCACATATGACGTACAATGTATGTGGTATTTGTATTATTGCTGTACTACAAACATCAACTTGAACGTAAATCAATAAGCTTTCAGTTTCAGTGTGCGAACATTGAATTTTGCGATATGGTCATGTTCATGCGTTAACGTACGTGTAGCCTAGTTCTGTAATAATTACGCGCACACAATTTTGTGACACATAAAAACGTTGAGACCCCTTAATGCTTCACGTGTTGGTTGGCGCTATGCACGGCTTTACAACTGAACTGGCGTATTCCAAAAGCAAAGGTGTCAGTTACTAGTGTTGGCTGTGATAGTGCTGTGGCGCCAAAAGTGTGGCTTGTGAAACTTTCAACCTTGACTTTATTTGCCATATTGACAGCGATTAAAAAAAGAAAACTCCAAGTGAACCATGATCGTAATACGAAATACAGCGGTTATTCGTCAGCGATTTATTTCACGTGTCGAACGCTTGGTTCCACAATGAAGCTCATCGATAAGATCAGATTACTGATCGCAGGCAGCATGTTTGCCGTGGTCGTGCATTCCATGCTCAGTTTCATAGCTGGAGACTCCGTTGAAACAGCAGAGAGCACTGATGCCGGAATGCGACAACCATCACACACATCCACCATGAAAACACAGCAGTACACTGACAGTCACTATTCACTGAGCACCCACACCCAGTCACAAGCGTCTGAACTTGATTCCAACGAGAGGAGTCGTTATTCTCCAAATTCCCGTTCAAATGCGTCTGAGCAGCTGCTGTTAAGCAAAGCAAGTGGTCATCATCTGAACTTCCGACCGCAAACGTCTGAGCGGTTTCGCTCCAACAACGGGAGTGGTGACTCTCAAGGTTCCCGATCACAAACGTCTGAGCAGTTGCCTTCGATGAAGAAGAGTAGTAATTCTCTGCGTTCCCGATCACAGCAACTAGCCGTCAACAAGGGTCGCGGTTACTCTCTAATCTCTCAACTGCCAACACCTGAGCAACCTTTCTTCAACCACGGGAGTGACTCCTCTCTGAGTTCCCGATCGCAAACGTCTGAGCAACTTCCCTCGAAGAACAAAAGTGGCTTTCCTTTGAGGTCTCGTTTAAAAACGTCTGACCGACTTTCCTTTAACAAAGGCAGTGGTTACTCTTCAAGCTCCCAACTGCAAACTTCTGAGCATTTTTACGTCAATAACGGGAGTGATCACACTCAAAGTTCCCGATCACAAACGTCTGAGCATCTTTCTTTGATAAAGAGTGGTTATTCCCCGAGTTCCCGATCAAGAGCTTCTTGGCAAATAGCCATCAACCAAGGCAGTGGTTACTCTGCAAGCACTCAACTGCAAACGCCTGAGCGGCTTTCTTTCAGCCACGGGACTGATTACTCTCGCCGCAGTCCCCGGCCACAAACGTCTGAACAACTGCCAACGAAGAAAACGAGTCGCTATTCATTGAGTTCCCGTTCAAACGTGCCTGAGAAACTTTCCTTCAACAAAGGAAGTTATTCATTGAGCTCGCGACCACAAGCTCCTGAACAATTTTCCTCAAGCAACGGG
>JASANC010002028.1:20000-28498 GCA_030248135.1 Theristus sp. LFF4_11
TGAATAAAACAGCGACCACACACCACACAGACCAGCAGTGTTGGACCACAGATCGTACGCGGGCACCGGTACGTCGGTCGTGTCATCAACGTCGGCGTGTAGTTGCTTTTGAAGCGCTTGTAACTGAAGTTACAAGAATTTGGAGATAAAACAGGCTGCTAAGAAACAACAAAAAAACAATAATCACTTGTTTGATTGTCTGCAAAACAAACACCGTTGACCTTCTTCGGAAATGTGCGTTCGCGGAACTGCGTGATTTTGCGCAGCTCGTTTTGCTCGTGGCGTTTCGTGATGCCCAGCCGTTGACGTGCACGCGCCAACTGCGCTGAGTGACCGCTGGCACCACGCTGCGCTCTACAATGAACAAACACGCTCAGCGCAACTGTGCACAAGTCGATTCAAATGTTCTCTTGCCATGAGACAACAGATATCATGCAGACGAAGCGAAACAAATGGAACGAAAACAAGCAAGGCACGCACTTGCTGGCCGGCGGAACGCAGCTGCTCGGCTGCAAGGCGCGCTCGTGCGACAGGCTGATGGCATGCCGTCCGGCACGCGCGTTGCGGCCTGGCACACACCGTGGCTGTGCGGGGTGACCGCTGCGGTCGACAACGAACAGCGCACTGTCGGCACGGCCGCTGATACCGCTGCAATTGCTGCTGCGTCAGAAATCGCAAAACGCTCATACGCACACACTGCGCAGCACCAGAGGGGGCTGCCTGACCCGTTCAAACCATTCTTTCAGTCCATTATGCCAGGCGCTAAAAACAGGCTCGTCAAACTGCTTTGATTGGGGCGACATCCACCTTGACGATGCAACCAGTCAAGACAACATGCGCACGTGTCACAGACTGACAACGCGCCACTGCACTGAGCACACAGCAGCACGCACACGCACCCGAATCGTTCGTCTTCGCGTTGCTGCTCGAGCGCCTGTTCAATGTGCTCACGTCGTGTGCCCGAGCGCCAGTAACGCTTTTTATTTCTGCTGACCTTCTGGACGCCACGACGTCGCACAGCACCAACCATTCCGGTGGCTGTTTATCTGAAGGAATCAACTGAGGAAATTTTTAAAAACAAACTGGGAATGCTTATCGATGCAGTGTGTCTTCTGAAAAACATTGATGGTTCTGAGACGGTACTGGTACTGCTATTGCTGCTGCCATGAACAATCACTCCAGACTCAGCCCAGAACAAGTAATAGAATAGCACGTTGTACAACGATTGTCACAATAATGATCATGAAACAACGAAGAAAAAAGTAACCGAGCAGTAATAGCAACTGACCACCAACACAACACGGCCTCACCCAAGCATTTCAACGGTTTATTCGAGCACATTTCACAGATATCAACAGTTTCAATAACATTCGGTAATGACGATCCTAATTTTAGTCCCGATTTTCCATCGGCAAAAAGCAGTGCCTCAAAAATAACGAGTAACGACAACAACTCGTTTTTAAAAATAAACCATTTCTACCCAACAACAATACGGTATGACCGTATGCGAAACGACAAACACCAAATCGGTTGGCTTCATGTGCACAATGTTCATCGTTTTCACATGCGTCGTCCCACTCCAGGCAGCTGCTGGATCGTTTGTGTTGCAAGCGGCGGCACCTCTTGGATGTTTGCTAGGTCACAGTCCTGACAAGAAAACAAAAGAATACCGATGTGCACAACGATATACGTTGCAACGCTATCGCCACCATTGTTACTTCAAAACCACTCGGTTTGTTTAGTTTTTTTAGTTTCAAGCAAAACTTTTCCAGAAAAACGTTGGCAAAAAAGAGAGCTATGCCTTTTCAAAACAAGAGAAGCAATTGCTGCACGTTGAAACGTCCAAACTAGACTGATTCCGTTACCGCGTCGACAAATCACGTCGAAAATCAAGACATATTCAATATCGCCCACTTAGTTCTGTCTGTTGTCTAAATTATAGTAGTATCTTTTAGGTATTTTGGTCCCGCGACTCAATGCGCGCATAGATGGGTAAGCAGTCTCATGCACGACGCGGGAATTCTAAATTGGCGAAAGGTTCAGAGTTCCCTAAATAAGGCCGGGTCACTTAAGACTATTCTGAATTACCACATAAAGATTGAAACTATCTATAGTTTCCTTTCACGTCCACAACCGCATTCAGTCGAACAGGTGCGAAAAACAATCAAAGGGTACAATTCAAGGTTTGAAAAGGCCGCCTCCTGTGAAAGTGTCAGAAACAACAGAAAAACGGGCTAGTTTGTTATTTCAGTGCACCAACCATTGACTCCAGCATCGCCTTCGTCTCTGGATCGACTTCGATCACCGTGTACATTGACGGATCGAGCGCAGATACCTGAAAACCGAAAATCAACAACACGTTTTGCAATACTTCTTCACAATAACTGAAGACGAAGCGAAGCGGTAAGATCTGCCAATGATTGAGTTGAAACGAGCGGATGAATGGCGAGTGCCTACAGCAGGCATGTAGTTGTCGCGTCTCTCGCGCTCGTCCTCCTGCAGTTTGATGGAGATGTTTCGAACCGGGCCCTTCTGTATGCGACGCATCAAATGTGTCACGAAACTGAAGAATACACGTTTTTTTTAGTAGAGACGGAGCGAAACAAACAGCGGAAAGCCCTGCTCTCGAGGGAATATGAATGAATTCAAACTGCAAAATACTATATGCTGGGGCTGGGCCGCTGGGGCAATCAATCAAATCAAACGAAAGCTTTTAATGAAAAAAAAACCAGATGCTGCGACTCACCCGGCGATCTTGTTGCGCATCTTTTTGCTCGGAATCATGGCGATCTCCTCGCAGATTCGTTTGTTCGTGTGAAAGTCGAGCGTCAGTTTCGTGTAGTACTTTTCAACAATCACACGTGCACCCTTTTTGATTGTCTTCGTTCGCACGCGACTCTGCAAAGCAAAACTGTCCTTTTGACCACCTCCTGAGTCCTGACAAACACGATAATTTAACCTCTCTTTTAGCTTTTGTGATTTGTTGCCAGAGAGTCAAAATAAAAGCGTTTCGAAAAGAAGCAGATTTTCTAGGGGTATATGAGATGTGTAGCGCACCTAAAATATTGCAGCTGTTAGGTACATTTTTTACTGAAACCCCCCGGAAAAAAATAAACAACTCTGCTACGTTTTTCTACATTTTTTCGCGCACCGGCATATTGTTTCACTGTGCGTTTTTCTAAGCTCTCCAAGCGACAGCAACCAAGATGAACGCTGCTTGTATTACGCCTTTATTTGTTCTGGCCCGTCGTCGCCTGGCCTTCTGTAATTATCGGAGTGGAGTGGAGCAAACGCCGACCAGAATCTAGACCAGAAATGGTGGGTGGCAGTACCGAAGACGAGGGGGGGTGGGGGGGGGGGTACACACCCCCCAGAGCACCCGAGACCTCCGCGTGGGGGGGGGGTGGGGGGTTTGCCTACTTTATTCAAAAAGCGTAAAATGAACCGCGCTTCTGAAAATTGTTTTTGCAGTTTGCTTGATTTGCAATTGTCGGCAAACATTTCAGCTACCAAACAGATTTTGAATTTTGATTTGGACAGACGCAGAGGCAGAAACAGAACTGAACAAAACAAATGTCAGTGGACTTTGCGATCGCTCAACTACCGTTGGAAACGGAGAATGGACTGAATGACGATGGCGACGGGATTGGAGATTGAAACGGGTAGGGTTGAGCTGAGACTTCAGAGAGAAGACAAAGAAGGTAGGGTCGTGGACTCGTGACGGACGGGGACGGGACGGAGGGACGGACGACAGTTTTTTATTTTGACGTCGATTGAATTTAAAGCCAAAATTGACCAAACTCGATTGATTGAAATTGAATTGACATCATCAAACAAAATTCATTTTTAACTTTTGTTCTTTCGTTCATAAACGTTCATTGAGTGATGCCCTTTTTTAATTTCCAGTCCCGCCCGCCTGTCTGATTCTGATGTCGATGTCGACGTCACCACGTGTTGTATTTAGGGTTGTTGAAAAATTTAAAAATCGTTATTTTGAGGAATTTTTTGAAAATCAAAGTCGAGCTGAATCAATCAGGGAGTCCGAAGAATCACATTTGATGTGCAAGCGCCTCCCGAATTACTCCCGTATGGCGGAACTTTCCAGATTTTGTTTTGGTGACCTCATTTACCCCTTTTCCAAACCGTTACCATGCCTCTTCTTGTATTTTGACCTCCAAAATATCACTAATTGTCCCCAGCTCAAGTGAAAGCAAATATGCCGGCTTGAAATTTGATCAATTCTGATGACGTCGCCACGACGCGACACGAAAAAGCTACCAGACAACGTAGCGCTTGCAGAAAGTGCAGCTCGGACGCTCAGAATTCACAATGTGAGACGAATTGTCTCCTTGCCTGCATCGGAATTATTAAGCCAAGTTTTGCGTCGTTAAAAAATTTTAGTTCAAAAGTTGTTCAAGCCTAAAATCAAGCAGTAAAACGGTCCAAAATCGACTGCTGACGGTTTTACAAGACAAATTCAAAAAAAATTTGTGAAGTTTTCAGAGAAAGATTTTTTTTGATTTTAAATCGGTATTTTTGTTTTTTTTTTGTTTTTTTAATTTTGATTTTTGTCAAACAACCCCAGTCGTATTCGTTCGCAGATACAGGCGAGCCGCGAGGCGATCAATCATCTGATCATCATGACGTCGTCTGTTGATCATTTCGACCTAATGGCCGCTGGAAATGCTGACGGATAGTGCATTTTTTTATGTTTTCGTTCCATACTTGTGATTTTGTTAAGCTGAATGACGGAATTTTTCAGGAATGTGAACCACGACTGTGGTGAAAGTGGGACGCAAACGCGACGTGGTTGAAATTTCGAGCTGGCGACTGATGCACTGTTGTCAGTATCAGCTGCTTTGTTTGAGTCGGCGTGTGCGTTCCTTCAGATATTCGTTGATTCAATTGAGCTGGTAAAAACTATAGAAAATGAAATTTGCTGCTGCTCTTTGACACTGGGTCCATTTTTGCTGAGCAATTGTTCGTTCGTATGCTTGCAAATGTTTACAATTGATTGTTAAAATTTTGTTTTGAAACTTTAAAATCCAAAAACAAAACTGAGAAACTCGTAAAACAATAACAAACGTCAGAGAATACGTCCGAGACCAATGATTTGAGTTTAAATTGTTGCTGTGCTTTATGTGCTCGGATTTTTCAACTGAAATTTTTGCACAACAAATCATGAAAAAACTGTTTGATTGTGATATTTGATCGGTTTTTGTGAGAGCTGTAATGATTCGAGTTTTCATTTTCATTTTAGTTTTTTATTTCGGCTGTCATGTCGTCTTTTGGGCAGTATTTTTAGTTTGTTTGTCGCAATTGGTTTGCGTTGAATAAAGATAGAATTGAAATGTTAGTGACATTACTGACCAAAGTAAAGATGGCAAAAACTTGCATTTTCAGGTAGAAAATGTTTTGAACAGCTTCATCAGAACAGTTCACAAATATGAAAGTTGTTTTGCAGCTTTTACCACAATTGAAAGCCAGAGATTATGAAGCTAAAAAACAGCTCTCTGAAGTCTGCTTTTTATTTGTGGTTTTCCTGAAAAACGGGGCCTCACTTTTGACGGATCCGACGCGCTGTTATCAATTAAATGCTCAATTTCATTTAAAACTATCGGAATTGATTTATTTTTCTGTTTTTTGTTGTGTCAAGCCGGCGCGGTGTTACTGAGGATTTTTGTAACTCAACCTGGTTTCGTTTTGTCTATGTTTTGTAATTCAAAATTTTCAATGTCAAGAACAAATTCTCACAAAGTCCCAGTTTCTGAATTGAGTTGAGTGCTTGTTGCTTTGTTACATAATTATTTTGAGTGTTTAGATCCAAGTAGTGATCGAACGGAGACGGTGAGCGTGAAAAAAGTGGGTGCAGTGCGTGTGCTGCATGCTCATTGGAAAGTGCAGGTGCAATGCCGATGCCCGTGCGCGTGCGTTTTGAATAAAGAAGCATTACGGGGGTGGGGGGGGTCACGCGACACCCACACCCACCCCCCAAAACCTGACACTGGACCATCCACACCCCCCCCTCGAAATTTGCTAGACACCCCCCCCTACATGGACCTAAGTAACAGTGACACCCCCCAAAAATTTTCTCGGACCACCCAAAAATCATGAATTTTTGCTCAAAAATCATGATTTTTTGTCTTTAAAGTCCATAGTAGGGTTGTTAAACAAAAATGAAAATTTAAAAAAAAAAGTGATTAAAAAAAAACAAAAATGCCGATTTTTTTTTAATTCGAAAAATTTTCCTCTAATATGCTCTGAAAACCTCAATTTTGGCACAATTTTTCGAAAGTTCAACAAAAATTTTCTTTGATTATACCTCGTAAAACCTTTAGCAGCAGTACCGTGGGCCCAAAACAATTTTCGAAGGGGGGTATGGTGCCGTGGGGGGGGGTGCCGACCAAAAAGTGAGGGGGGGTCCAACCTATGGTAACGTGGGACCCCCCCATGGGGGTCCCATGGGGGGGGGTGCATTTTTTCAAAATTTTCTGTGGGGGGGGTCCACCCCCCGCCCACCCCCCCATGATAATTTTTCGCTTAAATTTTGAAGGAAAAACGCTAAATTTTGCTGCAAAATCGTTGAAATTACAATGAAGATGGTCAAGTTATCATATATTCAGCGAAGCTTCATAAGTCACGGAATGGGAATGAGAGAATGTGAAATCCGAATCCAATAAGACAAAACTCAGCCCACTTGCACCAATTCACGCAGGCGTGTGTTCAATTGCGGCTCACTAATTGCGACCTGAAGAGTTGCAGCCCGCTGATTGCGGCCCGTTCGATTGCGGCCCGAAGAATTCGGGCTCGGACAATTCCAGCCTGGCGATGTTTCACGAGCAGTAGTAAACCACCTGTACCGTTTTTCGTGATCTTCGACGAATCCAAAATCAAACAAATCACGGCAAAACAGTTTTGTTCAAAAACTCACGTTTCCGAAGAGCCTTTATGTATTGTAAAAGGCTTGGCTTAGGAGACCTACAACAACTTTGCTTAGTTTTGGGATTAGATGTGGCCGAAGTTTATTTTCTTTTTTAATCATTTTAAAATCTGCGATTGCCTTCGTTGATTGTGGAATGCGAAAAAAAACCATCCTCCCAACTCCCAGCAGTTTATTGGTCGTTCTAGGGAAAATTCGCCGGGCCGGAATCGTCCGGACCGGAAATATCGGGCGGGAATCGTCCGGGCCAGAAATATTTGGGCCGGAATCGAACGGGGCGCAACTCTTCGGGCCAGAGGCCGCAATGGTACCAAGAAAAACGGGCAAAGAAGAAGAAACCAGTAAAGAGCGTGAAGTTAACTTTAATTAACGCCCTATATATTTTGTGACTTACTAGCAAATTGACCCGTGCCTACGGCACGGTTAGCTGATAAATACAACTATTATTTTTGAGTTGGTTTTCCCCTTTTGACCTTGCCCACGACGCGGACTCAAAATCCGCAACCTTTTTAATCAGCAACAAACAACTGCAATTCCCTATTAAAGTATCAAAATCAATTCTCGCATTTATTAGCTTTTCAATGTCGCTTATTTGTCCTTTCATTCTTTGCTAATCAGTTGCATTCCACTGTCCTTCCCGTTTAAAGTATCAAAAAAACAATCTCCTTTGATCAGCAACAATTAACAGCCATTCCCGCTTAAAGTTTTAAAATTAATCTTGTTTGGTTAGCTTTTCAATGTCGTCACCTGTTGTTCAATCGCCATTCCTGTTAAAAAAATTATAAAAAAACAATGTCGTTTGGTTAACAACAATTAACTGATACCGGTTTAAGTTTTTGTTTCAGTTTAAAATACAGGTTTAAGAAAAGCAATCTGCTTCAGTCAGCTGTCATTTCTGAATAGGCAACACTGTTCTAAATACCCACTGGAAAGCACCCGCTTTTGACTTGGTAATGGTTTTTTACCCGCTTACCCTAACCTAAGCCAGGCCTTTTAGAGTGTAAATGTCAAAAAGGCAACACTTCTGAACAATTGTTGCAAAACGCCAACTTTCGTTTTGATAAGTTGCTTCTTTTTCCCGCTTACTCTAACCTAAGCTAAGCTTTTTAAAGTTTAAATGACGAAAAATGCAAAACTTTTCTGAATATTCGCTGCAAAACGGCCACTTTTGTGTGGTATGTTTACTACTCTTACCTTTAACCCTAACCTTAGCCAAGGATTTTTGACAGAATTGAAATGACAAAACAGCAACATTTTACTGAATACCCGTAGCAAAGCTCACCTAAGCCAAGCCTTTTAAAGTTTAAATGACGAAAAATGCAAAACTTTTCTGAATATTCGCTGCAAAACAGCCACTTTTGTGTGGTATGTTTACTGCTCTTATTTTTAACCCTAACCTTAGCCAAGGATTTTTGATAGAATGGAAATGACAAAACAGCAACATTTTGCTGAATATCCGTAGCAAAGCTCCCGCTTTTGTTTTGAATGTTTACTTCTTTTCCCCGCTTACTCTAACCTAAGCCAGTTCTTTTTGATCGAGTGCAACAAAAAGCAACTC
>JASANC010002030.1:0-53696 GCA_030248135.1 Theristus sp. LFF4_11
AACGCTGCTCCAGATTATAATTTCAATTCTCAATCAAATATGCCCATTGTTATTGTGTTCGTGATTGTATCATTGAATTTGCATCTGTCATACAAATTGATGCTTTTGCCTGGATTCACTTCATAATTGCATGTGAAAGTAAATGTTTGTTGATGCGCAATATTCAAACTGTAATTCAGTTAGTCGCGCATATTTTCCAACTCGTGTTTCCTTTTCTTCAGTTGACTGATCGACGTGATCACTTTTCTTGGGTATCCGAACTCTTGTGATCGTGTCTGATCATGTTGCCACCATGCTGGAATTGAATTCCAGTCAACGACGATAAAAACGGCACTGGTACTGGTCAGTAGATTCAAGCTTTCTTTCTTTTCATTACTCAGTGTCAACTTACTACATCCAACTTCAAAACATTAACAGAAAGGAGTAACATGTATTTCAGAATAAAACCACGAATAAATAACGAACGAAAATGCCCTGTCTGACAGGAAACGTCGAACTGTTGAATTGTGACAACATTCCCGAAAACTCGTCACTTTTCGAGCAGCTCACCTGCGCCTATAAAACCGTGCACGCACCGATTGTGTCCGGTAGTCTGCGTCGTTGGTGTGCTGTGCAATGCTGCCATAGTGTTGGTGTTGTTGCAGGTTGGTCTGAATTGACGTTATGTGCAGAACTGCAGAACACACACTATCAAACAATGGTTTCGAGACGTACGACTGTATCACGAGCTTTTTTTTTTGGTTGACGCACGCAGGTCCATCGTCGTTACACCTTTGAGTCTGGTTTTCAGTTCAGTTCAGTTCAGTTTTACTGTATTTAGCACTGAAGTGCATGGACAATATGTACAAAGTAATATGCAAGATCGAAAACTCCATGGAATAAACTGTATGTTTACGTATTTACGGAATCCTGCCATAAGCGCAATTGACATGCTAGAAAATGTTGTGGCGACAAACCACTGGCGACTAAAAACATAAATGCACGTACCGTATATGCGTCACTGGTGGATGAAATTGCAGCCAGACCTCGACTCTGTACCAGTGGTGTCGATGCATACAACCTGTGCCACCCTGTAATTGTGACAGTAGGCGTGTGATCAATGAGCACGTCTCTACAACATACTGCCGTTTCATTCGAACGTGTCGCATGAACGAAATGACGTCATCTATGACGTCACTATCATGTTTGTGCAGCGCCGTCTGCGCGGCGGCTGCGTGAACACGCTGCTCGTGGCGATTGCCGTCTGCGACATGACGCTGATGGCCGGGACGTTCGTGTACGTGCGCGTCGACCAGCGCTGCTCGCCATGGGCGTTCACGTTCGCCTGGATGCTCTACACGCTGGCCTATGCGAACGTGAGCGTCACGGCGCACGGCATGTCGCTCTGGTTGACCGTCTGTCTCGCCGGCCTACGATATGCGATCATCAGAGCACCGGTCGGGCGCAGCTGCGCGAGTTGCACTTGGGTTTTTGGTTAGGCTAGAAAATTCGAGAAAACGCCAATAGACCATTCATGAATGCAACTAGGTATTGTAGATTTATTCAAACGTGTCCGGACTAAAATGACGTCATTTGCTTTAAAAACGCCCGTTTGTCAAAGTACAGGCACTAAAATGTCAGTTTGGTGTGACTGATTCGACATTCACTTTTTGTTTACGGGAAGAAATCGGCTAAACGGGAAAGTCTGGTTTGCTGTGAACGACAGGCGCATGTTTGGCGGCAAATGACGTCATTTCAGTGGGACACGTTTAAAAAATAGGTCATAACTGTTTTCCGGTTCGCGTGCGTGACGTTCGGCAGCGGCAGAAAATAGGGAGTTCAGCCCGAAACATGGGCAAAATCGATTTTTTTTTTGAAACGCTAGAAAGTCGCATATACATTGTTCGTAGCTGATAATCATTGCTCGTGAGATTTGAGATTTGAGATTTGAGCAGACAGCTATAGTAGCGGAAAATTACATTTCAGGAAGGGAGCATGAAGGCAAGGAGCAGCCACCAATTGCACTTTTTACCAGTATAACGACGTCATTGCCCCGTGACATGTCCACACCAACCAGCTATAATATACATGTACAACTCGATGTAGAACCGCCGACCAGCATTGGACACCGTGAGCACGGCGCTACGCTGCGTGCTCGGCTGTTTCATCTTGGTGACTAGCGGCTTCTCGCTGAATTACGTGCGCAACCGCGTGTTTCGCGTGCACGACACTCCGGTGGCATTGCCGCTGGCTCGCCTCTGCCCGGACGTGTCGCGCGCGGACACGAGAATGGTGATTCCGTACATGCTGGACGTGCAGCCGTGGTACACGTGCGACATGGACAAGCTGAATTATTGGACCACCGGTTGGTTCTGCCCCCAGGGGATGCATTATGATGGATGCCGTTGATTTCGAAAGACTGTCAATAATCAATCAACAATCTGGCATTTCTTTGAACAATGACGGTCTTGTCAGTAAAGTAGAACGTTGAGAATATAGCTGCTGTTTCTCGGCAAGTTTTGTTGAGCGACCGGCAGTTGTGTAGCTCTATTAATGCATCAGCTGCTGCTCCCAGTGAAGCGTCTGAACGTGAACTGTTCCTCCAGCCCTCACTGTTCTGTGACTCACAACAGTGATAAGTCCTGATGAGCGAAATCAGTCAGTACAGTTAATCCGCAGCGTGCTTGCCAATGATCCAAGCTGCATTTGCCGCTGTATGTTTTCGCGCAGGCGTTCTATTCAAGCTGCTGCCGTGCGCGCTGTTGACGCTGTTCATGACGCTACTGATCCATGAGCTGCTCGAAGCGCGACGTCGCAACCGCCGACTGAAGGGACTCGACAGAAAAGCGCCCAACGACGATCATAATCATACTGATCACCAGCGAAATAGCGCAAATGTTGAGCGATACAACGAAAACAATCATCAGGAGAACTTGTTGACGACGACGACGACAAAAGCAAATGTCCTCCATAGTAGCAGGAACGCTTGCGCGAGACAACCGTTGAACGCGAACAAGGGTGGTGCTGTGGATCAGACACGCACCACATCGTTATTGGTGCTCATTGTGGCCGTGTTCCTAGCCACCGAGTTGCCGCAGGTGAACCACAAAAAACACTGAAAAGGCATACCGTAAAGTCTTGCATATTAGGTCTCCTTGTATAAATTTGAAAATCAAACATTTTCAAAAAAAAGCGGAAATTTGTGTGACAACCATATAAGTGGGAGGAGGTCTCATAAAGCAAATATTAGAACTTCCGAGTCTTATAAACGGGGCGGAATTTCGACCAAGTCAAAATTTTGAACTTTTTGGTTTCCCGCCATGTGACACTCCGCCCACTTTTGGGTGTGGGTCTTATAAGTAGGAGGAACCTTATATGCAAGACTTTACGGTATTTCTATTATTCCAAAATTACCCAAAACCATTCAAAAAGCTGAAACTTTGCAGAAAAAGCGCGGAGCACCTCGCCAACTTTTGGGATGGCATAAAAATTTTGCAATGGAATGAATTTTAGCAATGCGGATTTTGGCAGCGTACGCTGATTTGAAACTTCCTGACCTTGTGCACTTGCACTTTTACACGTTTTACACGTCACAACCCTTATGCGTGCCGAGCCGATGATTCATGGACAATGCAGCAAATCATTCATGTCACTTCATAGCTCTTCACTTCACTTTCATGAAGAAGAAAAAAACAGAATCCATCAGAATTCAAAAGTGCTTCACTCTTATGACTGATTGGTTGCAATGATGAGCAAAAACGCACCACGTTTTCAATAGCAGTTGGCGGATTCTGACGAAATTGCTCTTAAAAACACACGATTTTGTTCGTGAACGCGATTGAGAAGGTGAAAACACGACCCCTTTTCAGGGCACGTTGACCCTGATGGCCGGCCTCTCGACCTCGGCGCAGTGGCTGTACAACGCGCTCGGCGACATTCTCGACGTGCTGTCGCTGCTGAACAACACGGTGAACTTTCTGATTTACTGTGCCATGAGCTCAACATTCCGCTCGACATTCTGTTCGGTGTTCACGTGCGGCAAAACGGAGTCGCGTTCGTATTTGAAATGATTGAGTGATCTGAATTCTGAAATTACCGTATTACCTCTATTAACCCCCCCCCAAAATTAACCCCCCCCCAAAAATACCCCCCCACCCCCTCGACAAGTTTCCAAATAACCCCCCCCCCCAAAAATAAACCCCCATGGGGGTTTATTAGAAACCTGTTTGAAACACATACCTAGCGAATTCAGTGGCTGAATGCAGTGACATTGGTGAAATTGTGCTACCATAGGCCCCAAAGGGATGAGTTAGTGGTAATTTCATTACAAAAGGCTGTTACAAAAGGAAATCTCTGTGAAAAGTAGAAGTTTCTGTGACTTTCTTGCCTGCCATGCAAGGTATTTTTGCCATTTTTTCAACAAACCCCCACCCCTAGAATTTGTTTGTAAATAACCCCCCCCCCCCAAAAAATAAAGCCCCCCCCCCAAAATAAACCCCCACCCCCAGAAGTCGCTGAAGAAATAAACCCCCATGGGGGTTTATTAGAGGTAATACGGTATGTCGTTTTTACTCTCAGCGTAATTCACACATGTGACTCCATTGGATACCGGTGTATTTGTGTGTGTGCGTGTGTGTGTGTGTGTTGCTATTATACCGGGTTCACCAACCAGACCAAAACGACATAGTGTCGGTTCTAAAAATTGCCAAGTTGAAAACCGCCGTAGCTAGTTTTGCGTGTTAATGTGTTATCGTAATTTTTAATCGTGATAAGTTCATTTGGAAAAACCAAAAGTGCACACTTTTTGAATATCCAACGTCATGGTAATAAAGTTCACCTATTTTTAGTTATGAATTCAACTGTAAGTGCGACGGTACTGTTGGATTCTACCACGAGGCTAGTAAAATGTATGTACCGTAGTTGTTTCATCAGTGCAGTAAACCAAATACGTTGTCGTTAAACAGAAATTTAAAAAAAAGCAGACGGTTGTTTTTGTTGTTCAAAGGGTGAATAAAGAACAAACACCACCAATTACAGGTAAGTTTGCGTAGTCAAAAATGTTCAAATCAAATTTATTCAACGTCCCATAATATGGTAATTGATAATACACGATGCAGTTACTGGTCAATTGATCATTCATCATAATCAGTCTATTTGGTTTTTTTTAATCAATCATCAATAACAACAATATCAGGTTTCAAACACTACAGTTCAAAGTTTACAAAAAATACAGTTGTTTTTAACTGCTTACAAACACGGCTATCAATACAATAGGAGCAAAAAAGTCATCCATGCAATGACAGACGCAAAAACCGGTTTTCTAAAAATGACGAACATTGGGCCGGACACCTCTTGACGCAAAAAAATCAAACTCATAGACACGGATAAGTTTTTTTTGTTCAGATGCAATTATAGTCTGCGTGAAACCCGGTAAACCAAAGTGGGTGGTCATCAATAAAACACAAAAACCGGTTGCGAAAAAGCAACCGATCCCGGAAAAATCAGTTTTAGTCACGTATAGTCAAGTTTTTCGGAGGCTTCAAAACAGGCAATTCGTGGCACTGACAAAGTGCCCCAGCACGAACTTTGTTCCTGAGTGAACTTCATGAAGTAGTTTCTACTTTAAAAAGAATTTGTCATGTTGTAAAAGCAAAAAGTCAAACAATTTCTGAGGCGAAAGTATAAAGACGGTGGCTCTTTCAATTTTTTTATCTTCTTAAACTGAACTCAGATTTTTTTATTGCAGAAAGTAATGAATAACGTCTAGATGTGGGTCAAGCCCTGAGTAGTGAGCGAAACATACATGTACGGCATGGCATATCGAAACAAGTTTTCAGTATCAGTAACTCGATTTGAGTTAAATTTCGCACACTGCGCAGTGACTTTTCTTGAGTTCAAGGTGAACACGTTCCATAGAAACAAGTGAACGATGATTTCCAGACTGTCAATCTTTGAACCTGCGTAACTTCAACTAAAAAGCGAACCGCCTGCGTCGACCTGACAATGTTGCGCACTGTTGCTTTCTTGATCGTCGTTGTAACGACCGCTAGCGCTGACGAGCCCTGGGTTCATAACAACCTCGACACGCAGCAAAAGTGTACGTTTTGTTTCTCCTTTTTCACATTAGCACTGATACCGTATTACCCCCAATAAACCCCCAAAGAGGCCAAATTCTAGGGGTGGGGGTTTGTTGAAAAATGGCAACAATTCCTTGCATGGCAGGCAAGAATGTCTTAGAAACTTCTACTCTACATAGAAATTTCCTTTTATAACAGCCTTTTGTAATGAAATTACTATTAACTCACTCATTTGGGGCCTTGGGCACAATTTCATCAGTTTCACTGCAACCAGCCACTGATATCGCTGGGTAAGTGTTTCAAACAGGTTTCCAATTAACCCCCGTGGGGGGGGATTATTTGTGGGGGGGTTATTTGGAAACTGGTCGGGGGTGGGGGTTTATTGGTGGGGGGGGATTAATGGTGGGGGGGTTTAATGGGGGTAATACGGTAATAAAAAGGATGCTGCGGATGCAAATGCGAAGCTCAACCGCTGCTTCAACAGTGATCAGTTCAGCCATCAACAGCGATTTCATTCTTTTGAAATTCCTACTTTGCGTGGGAGTTGCCGAAATGACTGCTCTCCAATTGTAACCATCTGACAGCGTGACTTAAGCGGCATTCATGAAGCAGTATTTGGTGACGCGTAGCTGTGTTGAAACATACAATGTACAGTAGCTGCGCGGTCATCAAATACTGCTTCACGAATGCAGCATCACGTACACATTTGGTGTTTGTGTCATGATGACTGAGCGGTCTGTCGACACGAAGAGTGTCAAAAAGCCCTTCATTTCAGGCATGAACTGGGAATACCGCGGGTGGAAACGATGCCGGAGTGACTCGGGCTGCTGGAACAACATGCGTTGCATGGACCTGGAGAACAGCGACGGCTGGGATCGATGTTGGTGCCCGGACGAGCTGGAAGTGTGGCACGAGGCGAAGTGGATTGTGCCGGCTGAGGGCGACACCCGTACTGTCTGATCAACGGGCCCTACTGCATCAAATACAGTACGCATGCGTCTGTGAACATTTAAAAATTTTGGTTTTTTCCAGTTTTTGATATTGAGTGAAGAACATTATTGCAAAAGTTGTCACTTACACGCCAAAATGGTTCCACACATCGAGTCTCATCACGTGACCAAGGGGCAGACGGACAAGAGGAAGAACGGGACATCACTGAAGGAAATGTTGCAATGTTGCATTATTTTTTGAGCAATATTAGCTATATAATGTATTCAGTGACGACATAGACAGGAAACGGTACGGGACGCTTCATAAGCGTGTCGTTCTCAGATCATCATTATCGATTTTACTTTCAGTCGACGGCGCACCACTCTGGTGCAGCGACAACGGTGTCTGCAAATGCGGCTCCGGCATGTTCTGGCATGATGATCGCCAGGAATGCATTTGTTAGTTCCACCGTTTTCTCTGTTATCTCTGGTTAAATTGCGTACGATGATGGACGGTTTTTCCGTGAGGAGCAACGTGTTAAAAAAAAACGTCTGTCTGTGACACTCACTGCTGTGAAAAAGCGCCGAATTCTGACACGATTAATCAAGACAACAAGTCAACAATAGGTGGTGACTGGTGACTTTCAGATTCAAACGAATGGCCGAAACCGGACAAAAAACGTGGCAACTTTCCGTGCTGGTGGAGCGACGTGGACGACTGCGGGTAAATCAACGACACAAGCTGACCAAGAAACGATCACCGATGAAATGAAGGAAATGCAGTTGAAAAATCGATGTGTTCTTTACCACATTTCTATCCACATACTCAAAAACTACATTAGCACAAACAAAACTTGAAAATTAATGTTTAAAAACCACATTGATTTGAAAAATACTTGAGTTTAAAATATTAAATACCCTCAGAGTAACATGAAAATTGACTTCGGGCTACAACTTTTTTCTGCAAGATGGTGGTGGTTTTGTTTCGGTGGGTACTTTTAACAAGCAACTTTAAAAGTATTACTTTTTGACAGAACGTATTAGTTTGAAACCAAAAAAACTTTACTGTCTGTTGTAACTCACTTTACTTCACTCTACTTTACTTAACACACATCAAAATTTTTAAGTTGTCTTTTTTTCTAAAATAAAAGCATAATAGTCAGAAAAAGGCAAAACGGAACAGAGACGACATGAAATTAATTATTGTATGCGTGACCCGGCCCGGAGCCAGTCCAAGCATCACACACTGAATGTACAGTTGAGCGCAATATTGCCGTAACATCTTGCATTTTTACCGTGTCCACCTCCACCGTGAGCGGAGTTTCGGCGAACGGGACAAAATCATTCTTGTGACCAGAAGATTCATTACCATCTTTGTTATATTTGAGAGAAAGTGCAAAGTTTTAAGAGTGTATGCCTCGGTGACTGGAGAAAATCTCATTTGGTATCAACTTTTGAGAGAGTTTGCAAACAAACCGTATTGCAGAAATACAGTATCCAAATTCATGCATACAATGTACAGTATAACACAACAACATATCCAACTACCTAATTGGTTGGTGATCGTGATGCAAACTTGCTTGGTAAACACCGTTTCAAAAAAAACCTGAAAATTCGCGATTTTCAGAAAGTAGAAGCATCGACGGGAGATAAGTGCAGTTTTCGCTTTCAAATGACCGATCATTGCTGCGGTAAATCTACAACATTGCGGTTGAAGCGATTGAAAAACACAATCAAATGCATTTTTAATCCGGGCCGGGCACGGGTCAAGTACAAGGCTAAAATCAAATTAAAAAATAATGATTGAATTTATCAGATAACCGCACGGTTTGACGGCTAGTATTGAAAAAAAGACCGCTCTGAAGCAAAAACTAATTGGTCACCACAAGTCACGAGATCAGTCAATCAATTATCATAAAAATGACTTTCGCGACAAACCAAAACCTTCAAGAAAGAGAACCGATGTCTACCTATTCATAAAAAACAGTTTTAAAACCATCTCCAATCATTAGCCTTCTTCAAGCGCTGTGCCGTTTACGGGCGTGTCTGGTTTTGTCTGCGGTGCCGCTTTTCTCCGGCTCTCTCCACTCTTCTGATCCCCAGTGCTACTGCTGCTTTCATCACCTGCACGCCCACCATGGCAGCAACGTTTCAATTTCGGCACCACCACAGTCGCGTAGAGTATGGCCAGGAAAAGACACTCGACGATCAACGTGCCGCCGACGATGATGCTGCGCACGTCCGCGCTGACAACAAAAATGCAAAAATTGTAGCACTTGTTTTTTGTGCAGCCACTGTTTGCGGCATATTTTTGTGCTGTGTTTCCGGAAGGTTTCAAACCCCGACGTTCAAGCAGCGAAAGTATTTTTGGGGAAAACGAATTTTTAAACCGACAATGCTTACTAGATATTTAGATTCACTTCATACAGATTTTTCAAAATGCAAACAGGCACACGCAACTGTATACATGATGTGCATCACTTTTTTTTGCGTGAAGCTGACCAAGCTCGAGATCGAGAAAGCAGCCAATCAATGTGCTGAACACGAAACCAAACGAGATAACGAAACAAACGGCGTGGGACACTCGAAACAGTTGTCTTTCGGCCAGCATTTCGTGTTGCACTGTTTGTCACATTCATATGGCAACAGACACCCAGAATCATCGCCTGCCCAAGGGCCTAAAGTACGAACACGGCCAAGTATGTTGATAATCTTCGTGTGGAGTAGGAAAAGATGTAGTCTGTGTGTGAATCTGCCGCTCATACGGTAAGCATTGCCGCAATCTTCGTAAACTACCATTCGTGAACGCGAGCGCCAGGCGTCAGCTTCAGCATGAATGAACAGAGTGGGACATGAAAAAACGCGCGCTTCACTGTCACCATTCATGCTGCTGCAGCTAGCGCTTCAGCGCGCGCGTTCATGAATGCGCGCGTATTTTAAAACGTGACGTTCGCTGAAGCTGGAGTGATTTGTTGCTTCATGAATGTGCAGCAAAGTGAACCCACGTGCAGTGACGCGAGCTCGTCAAGCTCCATGAACGCGGATTCAACACACGGCGTCATGTCGTGCAGCCGTGCGTCACGGGTTTCTGAGCGACCGAACATTGTGAATGGAATGAACGACGGCTAACCTGATTCAACTGGCCGACCAACAATCAGTAGCAACAAGCATGATAAAATCGTTACAAGATTTCGTTCTGATCGCGTCATGATGATCGCTAAAGAAATTGAAGCTATGAATTTGTGTGATATTATTGCTGCGAAACACGTTCCTAAGTAAATGAGAAACAGAAGCACTTTTATAACTTTTTTTCGCACAAACTGGAATGACGATGAACAGCACTTCCAAAAAAACCTCACAACCCCAAACAACCGTTCAAGCAATACAGATGGATCATACAATCACAGTTTTTGACAAGAAATAACATTCAAAGCTCCAGCACATAACAGACGCAACCACACACAACAACAGAGTTCGCATTCGAAATCAACAGACAAAAAATTGGAGAAAACTAAATGTGTCTCTTGAAAGAGTCGCAGTCACAAAACAGAAGCAGCTTGACAGTCTCGCAAAAACGTCGGAATTTACAACAAAACCCAGGTGGAAAAACCTTTTTAAAAACCTTGACGTCAGGAAAATCAGCCCATGGTCGATATGCCAAAGTGGACAGATTTTCAAAAACCGCAACAACAACAACAAATCACACACGAGTTCCGATATGCTCACCAAAAGTGTAACAAAACACCAATTCTCCAGAGCAACTCGACATCACTCTTCAGTCACCTCCGTCTTGCTCGCCTCAGCGTCCTTCAGCAACGACCGCAACTCGTCACGAGCATTCTCGCCGAGCAGTCCCGCTCTGTTGCAATAGCGCTCGACTGCTGCGTCCGTCAGTGCCGGCGCGACCGTCGCAATCAGACGTGCGTACGCGCTGTACACCTCGTGTCGCACGCCACTCGGCACCGCCGTCGAGTCGGTCGACTGCGCAATTTGCTCGTTTCCGGCGAGCGCGTTCAGAAGCAGCGCCGCGGTGGCGACCTGCCGAGCGCTGAGCAACGTCTCGATGGCGCGCGACCACTCGTGCAACGACACGTAGACGAGCAGGGCAAACGACTGAAATGCCACGGGGAACATGCGGTTTGGTTGAACAGTGTCAATTTTTTTAAACCTTAAAAGGTCCGTTTATACTGTACCTGACGTATGCGCATACGGCACGTCACGTCACGTTAGGTCTCGTGTCATTGCATACTGCCGTTTATACATGACGTACGTCTGCATACGTCAAGCATAAACGGGCCTTCAGGCAGACGGCTTGTTATCAAATTATTGCTCAGTGTTTTCCAGACTACTGGTTCAGTTTCTCAGCCCCCTTCACTGTTTTCGCGCGATTTCACGGCTACTGTCCAGGACGATTAAACAAGGTGATATGACCCCGTATCAGGACTCTTGGAATAAAACCACCAGGCCATCAGGTCAACTGAGGACCGATATCATGGGAATGATGCACTGCAGCAGACCTATACGCAGCACTGCAACAAGGTTGTTCTTCCACTCAACCTTATTCGATCGTACACAACCGTCCGCCCATTTGCGGATGATCTCGGACGACTCGGGCGCGCTCAAGGACGTCCGGGCCAACGACGCCGCCGCACGCCACTCGCCGGCCGACTGCAGATAGCGACAGGCGTCCAGTGATTTGTTGATCAGGCATAGCAGCAGAACGCCCTCTGAAACATGATAGCATGATACTTGATAGACTCTTCGACTTTTGTTCTCGGACTGTGATCTCAGATGCAAAATGCAGCTCAACAACAGCGATTGGTGCTTATCGATTTGAATCAACCAGACAGCAAAGCAAAATAAATCTCAAGCGATGTAAAACAGCGAAAGACTCAAGCCGACGCAATCCAATCACTAAAGTGACTCGCTTTTTTACTCCGATTTCATCATTCTCAACCAATCAGAAGTACACCTAAATTCAAATGCCGCCAATCAGCCAGTTGTCAACAAAAAAAACGCAAAAACAAACAGCCGCCAGACAAACCGGTGAGCTTTCCAGCCGCAATTAAGTTCGTCGCGACGAGTTTCACGGTCGACTGACAGGCGGTGCTCGAGTGGTCTGCTGACAACAGACACGCCAACAAGCAGTCCGCATACGCGTCCGCTTCTTGTTCCGCTTCGAAGCCGCCGCCGCCACCGGAGCGCCCGCCGATTTCGGCCGGCGTCAACAGCAGCTGCACGGCGGCGTCCAGTTGACCGAGACTCACCTGCGTTCATTTAGATTTGTTGTTGTTGTTGGGATTTCCAGCGATGTTTTTTTTTTGCCAGAGCTAACCCAGAGAAACGTACAGAACGCCGTCGAGTAAGGTGTGCCCATCGAGTTTTTCTGTCATTAGGTGTTTATGCACCTATCGGCGGGGCTCGATCCCCCGAACGCACAGACAACGAGTCTACCGCGTAACGACCAGGCCACGAGCGGTGGCTTGCCGTTCATTTCAGTGTCACTTTTCACACACCGTTCCAGACAGCCAGACGGCACGAAAACCCAGCACACGACTGGACAGGAAGCAGTGCCCGTGTGAGCCAATGGAAGGGATGGTGGAAACCCCCTTTTTTAGCATTTCTAGGAAAAACCGGTGTTACTTCCCATGGATGCGAACCATCTTCCTACATACACTGGCTATAACAGTTCAAAGTAACGCAACAGCTTGCATTCGGTGAGACGAGGTTCGAAGACCAGTTTCGTGAATCAAATCGGTTAAAAACATGTTCTGATCTCTCAAGGAAACTTTCCAAAAACCGATCGAAAAACCAACCAACGCCAGCGCAGCCTGACGCACGGCACTGGTCGAAGAGGCCGAGCCGGTTGCCGGTCCATTCGCGCTTGTGTCCATTCGATTGCACAGCAGCATTTGTAGTCGCTGAACGCAAAAATCGCATTTGCACCGTTCTCAGACGTTTTACACATTTATTTGGCTAGTTGTAGCACCCTATATCAGTCTTTCACAAGCCTGATTTTAGAAAACTGGAGCTCCGCCTCGGTGCGTTCACGGGGAATGGACGGCTGACGTTAATCTTTCCAACTCAAACCACTTCAGAGGATCGAACCAATCAGCAGCTAGCTTTTGATGCATAAAATCAAACCAGCCAGGCATTTACTGCATGTATTCGTGGAACGCATCACATTTGTAGTGATCGTTAATTTTTAAACAGAACAAAAGTTGTTCCAGTGATGCAACCAACCGTGTAATGGGCACTCTTCCAGTGCATTTGCAGTGAACTGTGACACAGTTGCTGGTGACCTCCGTTTTCATTTGCACCCGACAATTGGTAATCAACCAACGACCAAAACAACGCCTCCCATGAGTCGCCGAGCACTCTGAATTTTTCAGCAAAAAATGTTTGACTCATCTTTCAATCTTCCCCTCTTAGCCCAGCTTTTTAGTAAGTTTACACCAGTAAATTCACATTGTTTGAAACTTTGAGACCATGGAGGCCTCACAAGACTAAGACGGCAATATCCGAAACGAATCAGTTGTAATATTTCAAAAATTTTGTAATGAACAAAAACAACTCACGCTGATAAAAACGCGCAGCGTTGTGCGACCGTCGCCGTGTGAAGCTCCATACGCCCGACATGCTCCCTCGAATAAGAATTGACACAAGATCAAAAACCGTTCACCGAAAAAAATGTCAATGACAACTGCAGAACCAGACCATTATTATTTCAAAAAAATAAGCAACAATCGATAAAAAAGTGCACTCACTCCGGCAACGAGTGCAACTGCGCCATCAACAGCAGCGCCTCCGTGACCGTGAGCGTTGTGCGCGGCAAATTACTCAACTCTGACGAATCGTTGTTGCTCTCCGTGTGACCGCCGCTATCGTCGGCCAGTAAATGTTGAATGGTGAATAGTGGTGATCGTTTGCTGTTTGGTGATTGATCGTTGCATTTTGAATTATTTTCGGCCATCCATAATTGCGAGTCGCCATAGACGAGACGGAGCAGCGCGCAGCAATCGGCCGAGAGCAACGACGGACAGAAGATGTCTGAAAAAACGTTTTTAAGTTATTGTTCCTGGGATGAGAAGGAATTTTGGAATGTGCGTTTGAATTTGTGTGGACTTTTTTAGTTGCCGGGGTTATTTTTTTTGTGGACAACGTCATCAATGCAGGAAAGGGCAGTGGTTGACGACCAGTGTCGAACCAGGACGAACTGTGGTCTCACCGAGAATAGCGGACCAAAATTCGTTCAATAATTGCAGATGCGCGCGTTGCCAGATGCGTCACCGTATCTAAATTACCTGCAACCAATCAGCTACCGTGTTACGCCTTGCCGTCGCGCAAGTCCTCGTTTCAAAATTTTCCAGTCTACAAAACCACCACGGATCACACCCAAAACCGCAGCGCCCACGTTTCAGTGTGTTATCCGACAGCGAGGCAGCATTGACGTTCCACCGATGCGTCGCGACCACTCGCAGCATCGTGTCTGACGTCAGCACGGCCACCGTTGAGTCCCAGCCACAGACGTCCGCGTCAAGAACGGCGCAATGAGCGGGCAACTCCTTCGGGCCGATTGAGTGCAGTTGAACGAACTGCAAAAAAACCATTGCGATAAACGGATTTTTATGAAAGATATACAATTAAACGCCAACCGCGTGACACCGGGAATACGATATCTACCGTATTCGATCTTGTCTCTCGACACGATCCGCATTGGAACGATTCTCGAAACGATCTTGCTTCAATTTCCGTGACCGTCAAGAAGGATTATGAGAAAGTGACGGTAAAGGCGAAAACATTATTGAGTTTTTTTGTCCGCACGCACAGACGTCGTGCTAAGTCCCGTGCGCAAACTAATCGTGTGCGTAATGCATTAGGATAGCACACGCGACACGAGTTTCTAAATCGCGTGGCCATTTTTTAAGTGTCGTGTCTGTGCGTACGAACAAAAAAAAACTAATTGCTAATCCCCTTAAATGAGCACAGTTGCATCGCAAGCAATGTTGCTACAGTTGAGCATAATGTTCACGCAGCGACTGACCCGCACGGCGTCCCATACGGCGATGCCGTCCGCGTGCTGGACGACCAGCGTGTAGTTGCGTGCAGCGTGCGAGAAACGCAGCCGTCGTACGGCACCTCGTTGTGTCGTCGAGGCACTGAAAAGAATCAGTGTAGTCTTGGTTGGTGTTGTGTTATACAATTGCACTCTAAATTATAGGGAATCAACTGACTGGTTGGAGATCACGTCATGCATGCTTTCTGTGCAAACCAAACCCCGCCCCACAGTATTTGTGAACATACAAAACACTGAAAATTTCGACACTAATTTTTATGTGGATACCTTAACAGGGAGGGCGGTTAAAAGATGGGTTTTATTCTTATAAGCTCAATCTTACTTATGCCTAGCGGGTTTCGGCGCTGTAATTCGAGACCCGACTTAGACCATTCCCGGAGCGCATAAACGCCAGAAGCGTTTATCCTAGATGCAGGTGCATCAACGGTCTCTTAATGTAATTTCTTCACAGAGGGCATGCACCACGCGACCACCAACGACTCAGTTGACTCCCTATAATTTCGAGTTCGACCGTATTTTGTTATGTTATGTCTTGTATGTCATGTTCTACGTTATGTCGCTGATCGTTGTCATATTCAACGCGCGATATTGGCGGCTATCCAGTAGTGCACCGGATATCCACAAATATCGTCCAGATATCCAGAGTTAAACGTCCCAGATGATTTGTTGTTATAATAACGCTTTTTAGAGTACAGCCCCATCCAGCACGAATGAACTTAATTTGAAAAAAATGAAAAAAGCCTAAATTTTCCGTTCACTTGAAAAAAACGTTGAAGACAAAAATATGCAGAATACAGTGTATTTGTTTGTAACACACGAAGAAATTAAACATGATTCACACTGAAATTCAATCATTAAAATCATGCGGCACACCAAAAATTACGTAAAAATCTCAGCTGTATACCATAGGGTTAGCAAAACCGATTTTCAAATCGTTGAACACATTTTTTGGTTTGAAAAAAAACGCGCATAAAACCGTTTTTCCCAAAAAAAAACGTTTTTTCCAATGCCAACTTTAGCATTACATTCAATAACGATAATAACAACAAAACAACAAGACACGAGTGAAACTGTAAACACTTTTGCCATTTTTGCGTAACTATGATAGTTTAGCGTAACAACGTTCATATGACCCAATCCTATTTCAGCGGTTACGACTTAAAACAACATGTTAGCGTAAAGACATATGAACAACGTCCTTTTAATAAAGCACCAATCACGATGAAGAATGCAAGTAATCAAAAGCACATCAGAGGCGCAGAAAGACCCACTGTCCACAGTAGGTACCATTATCGCATTTGTCAAACGCGAAACGTGGGTTGCCATGCGTATCTTTGTGATCCGAATGTTTGTACTCCTGAAAACAGCAATTCATCCTGCAAAACATAGTGCACTCTGTTATAGCAGCACAGTAACAAACAAACCAACCCCCTTGCAAACAACGCTGACGCGTGCGCTGTTGTAAAATCGTGTATGTTTGTTTGTTGTGACTGTGCAACATTATTATGTTATAATTCATACTGAATATAACGGGAGTATAAAAACCAATGAACTCCGTTCTGAATAGCCGAAACGTAGCTTTCGAAAAGTAGCCGAAAGGGCTTACTAACAGTGATCACTTCGAATCCAGCAGCTTTGAACATGTTCTGCGTTACAATGTTTACAATCGTAGAGCAGAATCCGTGACAGCCCAATTCCTTTGCTCGGACAATTGTCAAGCGAAGCAATTCCTTTCCGATCCCACGATTGCTATATTTTGGAGCTACCTGATAAAAAAATACCCAAGAAATCATAAATGAAAACGAACATTTTTGGAAATCACATGATTCGCTCAGTGCTACAATGTGATATGATTCAATGGGAGAAAATATAACTATTTAGAAAAGAGACAGAAGCACCATCTTTTTGCGGAACTTTATTTAGCGGCGAAGTTTTTTAGAAATTGAAAACCGATTCTTACGAACCATTTTCAAGCAAAAAGGCTACCTGTATAATTTCGTTCTTATACAACTTTTCGCATTCAACCGGCTGTTTCTCACAGTCTCGCTCCAATTTATCCAGCCATTCAATCCATGTTTGAAAGCGTTCGCTTGTACCAGCTGAATTTAATGTCTGAGACGCCGCCAAGTGATCACTTCGAAACAGTGCGTTCAGAACAAAAAACTATAACGCTGTGCAACCGTAACATCCCGGTTGTGCAGCTGCCCGCTTTTCCTCGATGAAACTTTGTCGGGTGGTGAGACGGCACATGTGCACGCCAACGATCTCTCCACTTTCATTTGTTGCAACGAAACTGCAAAATAGACGAGCAGTTTTTTTTGTTTTCGGCCACTGTCTTAATAAGGCATATCTCCATAAAGACCACGCACTCTGTTAATGTCAGGTTATGTTATTTTGCAAATGTTCCGTTCGTTTTTTTGTAAACTCATTTCTAGACTTATCATCAAATTGATTTTTTTAAATACAGACTAATCAGAAACTAAAAATTACAGAAAATGTCTGAGTGCTGTTTAAAAAAAATAAAACGCCCCTGGTTGGATCACGAAGACACCATCGAACAATGTTGTCAATTTCGCTCGCTGCTTCTTCCGGCTTCATACCCATTTCTCTTGTTGGTGGTAAATACTGCAATAATAAAGTTTTCGAAGAAAAATGTAAAAAAATTGAGTCTAGCACTTCAAAGCATTGCTGTGATATTGCTGTTCTTTGAAATTTTCAAATGAAATTTAATCACAATCAATGCCAAGCATCTCTTGAATGTGTCTTAAATTTCAGACCTGAAAGTTGAATCAAACTCCAGAAAGCGAAGTTTTCCCTATTGTAGTATTTCATGAGACGTATGCATGTTGAACGGTTTGAGAAAACTGAACCCGGCGCGGTTTGACGTCGGACTTACCTGCACAAAATTGTCGTTGAGAAAATTTTGAATTTGGTGAGCGTCGTCAGCCCTTGCGAGGCGGTAGCTGGTTTTTTCTTCGGTTGTCATTCTGCTTCAGTTAACCTTGATTTCGCAGGTATTATTACGATGATTAGGCAGTTTTGCAATCACAAATGAAGCAAAAATAAAGTTCTTTATCTAAAATCTAAAAAAAATTAAAATGAAAATTTCACGAATTTAAATTTTTTTACTCTTAGTTTTGGTTTTGTGGGTTAACACCGTTTGCAAATAAGAGTGGGGGGGTCTAGCGCTACATGGGAAAGTTTTCAAACCAAGGGTGCAGGGACATTCTACTAATCAAGGCGCTTCAGGTTTACCCCCTGAGTACCCCCTGATTATGCCTATAAAGGTCGTTTTTAGAGTGCGGAAGTTGAAAAACCCTCGATTTTTTGCGATTTTTCGCAAATTGTACCTTTTTAGCCCTACCGTATCTCGTAGTTGCACAGTTTCTGGAACCTCACACAGTATTCACGTGAAAGATCTTGCGGAGTTCTTTAAGGCCCTGTATCAATGAGCCCTTGCAAGGGGGGTCCCTGAGGCGCTACGACGCTAGTTAAAATTACTTTTTTTTTAAAATTACGCTATTTTTTTGAAACATTTTTTTGAGCTCATAAACACAATTTTTCGATTTTCATTTTTGGTTCTACAGGGGGTTTTCGGGGTCGCTGAATTCGAATCTGATCTTAGATTTTTACCCCGGGCATTTTTTTGCCTTAAAATTGGGCAAAAACACATTTTTTTGCGTTTTCCAGTGTTTTTTGGTTTTAATTTTTAATTTTAAGTGCGGATTTTTTTAACAAAGCTGTTTTACAACAGCCTTACAACCGCTGTATCGAAATCAGTTTTGATATTTTGCAACTGACCATTTGCCCACCCAAAAAATGGGTAAAAAGTTGATTTTTTTTGCTTTTTGCACACGTTTTCGTTTCACAGTGAAAAAATCAAGTTAGAAACAACTTGTAATTTTAATTTTTAGTTCTACATGGAAAGTTTAGGGGTCGCTGAATTCGAATCTGACCTTAGATTTTTGTCCCGGGCCTTTTTTGCTCTAAAAGTTGGGCAAAAACACATTTTTATGCGTTTTCCAGTGGTTTTTTGTTTTAATTTTTAATTTTAAATGCGGATTTTTTTTTAACAAAGCTGTTTTATAACAGCCATACAACCGCTGTATCTGAATCTGTTTTGATATTTTGCAACTGACCACTTGTCCACTTAAAAAATGGGTAAAAAGTTGATTTTTTTGCTTTTTGCACACGTTTTCGTTTCACAATGAAAAAATCAAGTTAGAAACAACTTGTAATTTTAATTTTTAGTTCTCCAGGGGGGTTTTCAAGATTGCTGAATTCGAATCTGACCTTAGATTTTTGCCCCGGGCATTTTTATTGCTCTAAAAATAGGGCAAAAACACATTTTTATGCGTTTTCCAGTGGTTTTTTGTTTTAATTTTTAGTTTTAAATGTAGAGTTGTTTAAAAAACAGTTTCATAACAGCCTTACAACCGCTGTATCTGAATCAGTTTTGATATTTTGCAACTGACCACTTGCCCACCCAAAAAATGGGTAAAAAGTTGGGTTTTTTTTTGCTTTTTGCACACTATTTCGTTTCACAGTGAAAAAATCAGTTTAGAAACAATTTGTATTTTTAATTTTTAGTTCTACAGAAGGGTTTTCGGAGTCGCTGAATTTGAATCAGACCTTATAACTGTTATAAAACAGCTTTGTTAAAAAACATCCGCATTTAAAATTAAAAATTAAAACAAAAAACCACTGGAAAACGCATAAAAATGTGTTTTTGCCCAACTTTTAGAGCAAAAAAGGCCCGGGACAAAAATCTAAGGTCAGATTCGAATTCAGCGACCCCTAAACTTTCCATGTAGAACTAAAAATTAAAATTACAAGTTGTTTCTAACTTGATTTTTTCACTGTGAAACGAAAACGTGTGCAAAAAGCAAAAAAAATCAACTTTTTACCCATTTTTTGGGTGGGCAAATGGTCAGTTGCAAAATATCAAAACTGATTTCGATACAGCGGTTGTAAGGCTGTTGTAAAACAGCTTTGTTAAAAAAAATCCGCACTTAAAATTAAAAATTAAAACCAAAAAACACTGGAAAACGCAAAAAAAATGTGTTTTTGCCCAATTTTAAGGCAAAAAAATGCCCGGGGCAAAAATCTAAGATCAGATTCGAATTCAGCGACACCGAAAACCCCCTGTAGAACCAAAAATGAAAATTGAAAAATTGTGTTTATGAGCTCAAAAAAATGTTTCAAAAAAATAGCGTAATTTTAAAAAAAAGTAATTTTAACTAGCGTCGTAGCGCCTCAGGGACCCCCCTTGCAAGGGCTCATTGATACAGGGCCTTAAAGAACTCCGCAAGATCTTTCACGTGAATACTGTGTGAGGTTCCAGAAACTGTGCAACTACGAGATACGGTAGGGCTAAAAAGGTACACTTTGCGAAAAATCGCAAAAAATCGAGGGTTTTTCAACTTCCGCACTCTAAAAACGACCTTTATAGGCATAATCAGGGGGTACTCAGGGGGTAAACCTGAAGCGCCTTGATTAGTAGAATGTCCCTGCACCCTTGGTTTGAAAACTTTTCCATGTATCACGGAATGTTCCTAGGGCCCCCCCCACTCTTATTTGCAAACGGTGTTAAATTGTTTTTGAAGAAGAAAAATACTTTTACTCCAAGTGTTCTTGGTGTCAGCTGTTAAGTCAGCAATTTTCAGCTCGAAACATCTCAGCACAAGCCAGTGAGAGCATTTTCAAGTTGGAACTTTTTTTGGCTGGTGCTCACCCTGTATATAAAATGTAATATGCATAACTTGATTTTCTGAATCGACTTTTATTTTGCAGGCTCAGATGACAACTGACGCTGGAAAACGCTTCGCTACCTTTGAGAAGCTAAATGCATTTAGTCAGGGAAATAAAACTGGTTTACGCATTGGGCTAACACAACCAAAGAAACAATACATTGTAAATGCAAAAACTGCAAGTTCTAAATGAGAGAAAAACGCTGTGTTTGTTTGGCATCTTTATCAGAGGCAAATTCCAAAGAATTCTAGCCTGTCCCGGGTTGGGTGGTTGCGCAATTTTTTTGGGGTCGCCGCGACCCCACTTTTTATCGCAAATTTGGTGTCACACAAAACTGCCCTTTCAAAAACACGGCTACACTACATTTGTGTGTACAACACCAAATTTTCTTGTCAGATGATAGCCAAGTAGTCAGGAGACTACGAGTGGACAAACAAACGACAACAAAATTGCTCGGAATTAACACATTGTTTGAAACTTTGTGTTTGTCGTCCAGACAGGAATGAACAACAACAACTGATGTGACCCATGGCGACGTAATACTTTAGGATGCGTGGTTTTAGCGGTATTCATCCAGCAGACCGGTCACCCAGCAGACCGGTCACACCTGAGAACTTCGTTCTGTTGTCTGTTAACATGCAACTTGTGGAGTGAAATACTGAGTTTGGGCTATCGGAGTACGGTAACGACTATTTTGGGTCTTGACACGACGTTCCCTGATCATCAAGCATTAGCACTTAAACCCAACTATTGTACCCTTGGGACAGATTTTTTCTCGATTTTTCTTGATAAAGGCTTGCCAAGCCTTAGGCACTTACAGAATTGTGTTGCCAACATAAAGGAGCTGTGCAATAAGAAAATTACGTCTCACACCGGAGCAATGAAGAATTTCTGTAGGTGTCCTAAGGCTTTGCAAGCCTTAATTGGATAAAGTTGTGGTGTCATTGTGAGATCGTGTCGAGATGTGAGACTTAACACAATAATTACCGTTGTAATATTCAATGGGTTCAATGTTGAATTAATTTCAATGGGTAAATTCAGTATTTGACTATGTTTCATGCTTTAAGAGACATTTCATTAAAAATCCTTGACAATCAGGAAAGATCGTGTCGAGACCAAAGTGGTCGTTACAGTACTCCGTTAGCCTAAACTTTTATTAGTTCACATTACAAGTGGTCTGTGTGTTAACAGACGATTAACAGACAAGTTCTCGGGTGTGACCGGTCTACTGGGTGACCGGTCTGCTGGGTGACCGGTCTGCTGGATGAATACCGTTTTAGCATACCAACATTAAATTCCAGTTCACGTATCTCTAAGCACAGACAAACTTACAAACACAAACATACGTCAAGCCGTCATCGAAATATAATCAAACAAAAAATAATTAAAACGAGAAAAAACTCTGAACAAACCGTGACTGTTTGGTGCCCAGGTCCCACAACGACAATCGTCCGTCGTTGTCGCCGAAGGCAAGATAATCGCCTTTCCACACCATGGCATGCACCAGACTGGTGGTGGCCCACTAAAACGAACAGAAATTGCGGGTTTAAAAAAGCAATGAATGATATGCTGAAGCGCTTTGACGTTGAAATTAAAAAAAACAGTAACCATGAATTTTTGCTGATAATATCATACCAAAAAATGCTGACAATTTGTACTTTAGTTTCAGAAAAACAATGGTGACAAAAAAACTTCGAAAACCTCAGCGGTCACAGGTCACACCTGTGTGTTCACTTCCTTGCCGTCCTTCACATGCATGCCCTTTACGACGACATGGTAGAGATGGTTTTCGTTGTCCAGAACAACCAAATTCTCGCGGTAAATTGTCTGCTTCGATTTACTGTAGTTGTGGAAAGGTAAGTTTTTCTAAAGAGCGTGGCAAAACAAGTGAAATAATCTCACACACATAAAGAGAGCCTCCGCTCAAACGAAGCTAAATCAGCTGGCTAGATATGAAAGGGTAATCAGCGGCAAGTTTTGCGCCACTACGTTACCCGTTCCCACCCAGCTCATCCCATCCGACCCGAAAGGGGTTGCGCCGCTGCACTGTACCCTGTGTTTTGGAGGCGGTCAAAAAAAAACATCGCACATGCGCAGCTTGACTGAAACGAAATTGGTATTGGTTCAGTGCAATACCACTCCGCAGTAGCGGCAATCAGCAACAACCGCAGCAGTGCATGTCCCGTACCCGCACAGCTGATGCAACGCACACAAACCTGTCCGTCTGCCCTCCAATCAGTTCTTGTTGCTGTCGCTGCAACTGAATGTGACTGTACATGTCGTCGTTCGTCTCCGATTTCCGCAGCGTGCGTGCTTGGTGATGCTTGCCCGACCACGCCTACAGTTGACGAAAAAAAATGCGTTAAAACAGGGCACGCTGATTGGTTGCACTCTGTCGGTACGCGACCAATCAACGAGGTCCCCACGACAAAAGCTAGCCAACTAAACATGCATATCTCGCCAAGTGCGACGACCGTCTCTGTATTGTGGATTTAAGCAAACGTGTCGGACCAAAATGACGTCATTATCTTTTAAAACGTTTGTTTTTTGGAAGCATAATGTTTTCAATGTGGTTCACGTGATTTTTTTGGGTTGGGTTGGGCGGAAAATCTGGGTTGATAAGGCTGCATGGAGCGGATGACGTCATGGCAGCCAACGCCATTGAATAAATTGTCTTTACACAATAAAACACAAATTATTAAAAACCAGACCAGAATTGAAAAAAATACTTCTCGAAGTGGCTTATCAATCATTATACAGCTGGACAAAATGAGCCAACGTTCACGGTACAACCAAACCGTGTATGACCTATTTTTTTAAACGTGTCCCACTGAAATGACGTCATGTGGCGCCAAATATGCGCTTGCCGTTCACTGCAAACCAGACTATCCGTTTAAGGCGCGTTTAGCAATTAGTTTTTTGTGCGTACGCACGGACACGACACGTAAAAAATGGCCACGCGATTTAGAAATCGTGTCGTGTGTGCTATCTTAATGCATTACGGACACGATTAGTTTGCGCACGGGATTTAGAACGACGTCTGTGCGTACGGACGAAAAACTAAATGGTGTTTCCGCCTTTAGCCGATTTCTTCCCGTAAACAAATGGTGAATGTCGAATCAGTCACATCAAACTGACATTTTAGTGCCTGTACTGTGACAAACGGGCGTTTTTAAAGCAAATGACGTCATTTTAGCGCGGACACGTTTGAACAAATGCACAATACCATGTCAACAATGATGGGACAGGCGCGCGACATTCGCCTCAGCAAGCGGAATGCTTGCAAATCCCAGATCTCCATCGGCTGGTCACGGAACGCAATCGCCAGATATGAGCTGAAATGAAAAAGAAAATGAAAAAAATGTGTTTGATTGCACAATGGAAGGTCGAGCAGTTCAACCAATTATAGAGTTCGTTCGATCTTCGACCGATAAAAAAACGATTTTAGTCGAGAATGAGATCCAAAACAGGTACTTTTATAGCTATTTTGAATTGCCGCGTCAAGCATGTGACTTCTTGACGAATGTATGAAGATGTATGAACCAAGAAAAAAGATCATTGTATGGTAACAATAACAACCATCATTGATGCTTCAGCATCGCATTTCTGCATTTTTCGAATGATAAATGTGGACAGTTGAAAGTTGAGTAAGAACAGCGACGAACTGATAGAAGGACGTTCGGAGCAGTTCGATGGGCGACTCGTCGCATTCGGGTCGCACGAGCTTGCTGCGTCCGTTGCGGATGTCCGTGCAGAGCAGCTCGTTGCGCACGACGCTGGACGTGCTCAGCGTCTGGTTGTGGCCGGCGCTGATGACGCGCGTCGCGCCGCCCCATTCCATGCAGCTGACAGCGAGACATTGAGAATTTCAAAATAAAATGAAATGTTCGCATTTTTCGGCCACGACATCTTTTGTGTTTCTTTGAATGGTGACTGGCGTTTCAGTTGTGGGCAAATAAAACTGGATTACGTTCCCTCGAATACTCGAGCAAACGAGACCAGCTGCCTGTAAAAACTGTAATTCAGCAAAACAAAGCGATCCACAACCAAAACGACCATTGAACATTGAACGAGTGTTCGATTGAATGTCGTTCCCGCGGCTGACACTGATCGAGTGCACCAATGACAATCCGACCAATCAACCCGCTCGCTACCCCCGCAACAAGCTCCGCCCCACCGTATCGGCGACGAGTGCACAGCGAGCTCCTTCTCGACGGCCATGTCCTCTGCGTTCACCAGCTGTATGCAACCATCAAGTGTGCCAACAGCGAGCAGTCGCGTCGTCTGCATCGCGCTCGGCAGTCCGCAGCTGGCCGTGACGCCGTCGTCCGCCTGCTGCTGCTCGACGGTGTTCCAGTCGTCGACCGGGTCAGGTCGGGCGCGCACAACGACCGCGTTCTGACCGAGACCAGCGTAGATGCCGGACATGACGAAACTGAAATCATGCATCATCTTATATTTTGGTCCCGAGCCGAGACTCAATGCGCGCATTGATAGGTGAACAGTTTTATTATGTACGACAAGGGAATTCAAAATTGGTAAAGTGATCCGAGTTATCTGAGTCCTTTAAGCAAGACCGAGCCACTTAGGCGGTTTTGAATTACCACATAAAGAATGAAACTTGTTTCCTTTCTACGTCTGCACACGCATTCAAATGCAAAACCTATAAAATGATAATAAGTTACTTTTTTCAATGTTTTGGGCGTGTTGATTGGACTGGTCCCATTGATAGTCACCAAAGATTTTTCTGAGAACCGAACACCGGACATTTTCGTCAACATGTGCGATTTTACTTGAATCTGCACAGTTTTCCGACCGGGACTTTAGCAATTGTAGATACGTTTGCGTGACCACTAGCACTGCATTCTGAGATATCGTGTCGAGACCAAGTACCGTGCGAATGCGTTTCGCTTGCTTACCGTAATTTCGAGCGTGGCTTGAACACCAGATCGGCAGAAGAATGACCGATGAAATCCGATAACAAATATTCGGTTGTTTGCTGCTCCATCGCCTGACAAATGTCATTCATTTAGAAAACTGATGTTTCAACAATGCCTTTTATTTTGTTATTTTGTTGTCACATCAATCAACGTCACAAACGTCACAAAAAGATCAGCTGCACAAAAAAAAGATAAAACCAGCTGAAAAATAGATCTAGTTGCTGCATCCAAACAGCGTGCAACCACCAGACATCATCCATGTGCTATCGTTGCGTTGTTCATTGTGGACGTTCCATATTATTCTCGACTTCCTTCAAACCCAACTGAAACAAACTGAAAAAACCACCAAAACAACGCGAACGAACCAACGAATAAACGATCACTCTGCCGGTGGTCATGAGCAGCGCGAATTGCGCCTCCGTGGCCGGTGACACGGCACAGCCATTCACCCTGTACGATTTGGTGATGCGCAGACTTTCGGTGCACGCGACTGATTCGTAATACAGGGTCACTGGACTCGCGATCGCCACTGTAAAACTCGGTTGTTATATGATGATACGCAACGCTGATTGGTTTGGTTGATTGAAATTGATAAAATTTTGGTTGACTGCGTAATAGCGAGTTACAGTATAGTGCTACCTGAATTGTGAACGCACAAAGACACGGAATCAAAAATATGAAAGGAAAAAAAAATTAACGGAAATTTTTTTGGGGACCTAAAGCCGGTTGTGAGGGTTAACTGAAGTCTTTGGCAACCGAGTGCTGCACAGTGCGTAAGCAAACACACAGGCACACACACCACTGTACGTGTGGTAACTGGTGGTAGCGTCTGTTTGATGGGCAAATGACGACGCTGATGAGTCACTGATGATGACACAAATGTCAAACACTACTGCCCGTCAAAAGATACGTCAAACACAACAATGCTTTCTCAGTCAATCTGCATTCAACCAACCACTGGTGAGTGGGTCGACATTTGCCTCGTCTGACTTGTACCGCGCCACCCTCAACGTCACACAGCCGTTGTCTTGGACGAAATAAATCGCGTCACGTTGCGCACACGGATGCACCTGCGGAAGACTCAGCCAGTTTCTCCCCAAAAAGAACATCAAACAATCGCTACACGACATGCTGATTGGTTCAAACATGGCTGTGATCACCACATCGGTAACCCAGTACTGCTATGCTGTCCTAGTACCACCGTTACTTGCTATTTATTATTGTGGATTTATTAAAGGGGAGGGGTTTTTTTTAAAACGGTTTGAAGGAAAATTTGTTGGGGGTGTGGGGGGGGTGTGGGTGTGGGTTGGGATACCATCATCTTTTCATTACGTCAACCGAACCTTCACACGAACTAAGTTTAAATTTTTTTGCCAACTTCCAAAGCAGCCAATCTGCAAACAGTAGACCGACCTGCACAAACGGCGACATGCTGCGGTCCAACAGAACGCTGGCGACCGTGTGCAGACTGGCGAGGTCGATCACGAGGACAGCCTTGGAGAAGACCATCAGCAATTGGTTGCGCACGCCCGGGTGGTGGCAGATCTGGCGCAAGTGGAACGAAAGAAACGGAAATTGGGACAGCTCGACTGACCCTAACAAATCAACCAAGTGCGTAAAAGTACATGAAACACAAAATGCGACCAATCCGCAGAATAGCAGTCACACGATACAAGCGATTGGTGGAGATACTGGACAGCCACACGAGACCAATCAAACAGAATCCGATCACTGCAAACTGTCGAACCTGCACACAAGCAGGCGCTGTGGTCGTCGTCGTCGACATGCCGCCAGAAAACGAAGCGCTCAGATTCATCTCGGGCATCGTCGGTGTCACAAGCGGTGAGTAGTACGAATCATCGGTCGCATTCAGACTGGACAAAACAGTTGGTGCACTGTGATTGGCTGCATCTTAGAATAGCGGGCGGAGTTTGAATGCAATGTTGAAAACGAGGTGCGTCAGTGGTTTGACGGAGCAATTGGTAGAACCGTGAAAAAAGCGCAGCATAAAAAATCACAAAAATTCCACCGGTTCAACTGTATTTGATTAGCCCAGGCTGCTTCAAAACAGATCAACGATCAATGGTCAGAAGGTGCTGCTTAAAAGGTTGAATGTGTTCCAAGCTCCCTCAAAAACCTCAACTTCCAAAAACAACCCACAAAATCACCCGCGACTCTGTCTGAACACATCCTTGAACGCTGTGGGCGTCGCGCGTATCAGTTTCGCGCCGCCGGACAGTAGAATCTGAGAGCCAGCTGCAGCAACCGAGCGTGCGCCGCCGCCAGAGGGACGAGTGGCTGTTGATGGCGACGGTGACACGGTGGAGGTGCTCGCTAATAAACGCAACGATTCCAGCAAAACGGTAAATTTGAGCTGATGAAATCAGAGCTATATGCGCCGATCAGCGCGTTACGCCTTTGATTTCATCATTTAAATGTACTGTATTTAGTTTGATTGAGCTGGGAAAATGGTGGACGTTGGATGGTTAGACAGCCACACTTTTGACAATGATCAGTCAGAGAGTGTCATGCGCTTACTGGCTACGTTGGCCTTGGCCGCCTTCAGATGTTGTGCGCACGACAATTCCACCAAATGTCGTTCGTTAAACAACATCACTCCATGCAATAATAATCGTTTCCAGCGCAAATCACCAAAAAAATCACCACAGCGAGGCGTACAGTGCCACGTGCCAGTGTGTTTGTTTGTGAGATCAGAGTAAAAAAGCACACACACAAAAGTCCAGTCAACGCTCTTTTTTTCATATTGTGCATTTGCCTGACGCTTGAATAAAACAGAACCGACCAGACCAGAACCGAACCGTACCAGTAATCATGTGTGAGGTTGTTGCGCCCGGTGTACTGTGCAGCGACGGGGAATGAGCGATTGAAGCAGCGCCACTTGCTGCGTTCCCTGCAGCGAGCGGACTGGTCGCCATCGAGTGCGGCGCGGTGCTCGGCAAAACGTCGCCGACGCCGATCCGGTACAACTGACCGTTGCTCGACGCACTTTTGGACACGTTGAAATCGTCGATTAACATCAGATTATTCGAGAGCGTCAGGACTGGAGAGTTGGAATGGAAGATTATTCAGCATTATAATGCAAGTGTTTGTATTAGAAAAAAACTTTTATCACCCGTTTTCACAACACTTTTTTGTCCAAAAAAACAATTTTTGACTGAAATAACTGCATTCGCTGCATTTAAATCGCAATTCCTGGCTCAATCAGGTTTTGTTGAATCAGACTGCTGACTTTTTTGAGTTTAACGGAAAAAATAAAAAAAATAGGAGCAAGTTAAAAAACACTCACAAGCAATCCTTGACGACTCAAACGGATCAATACTGAACGCAACAATTGACTCGGTGTAGGATTTTTTCCAGACTTTTTCGCCGGTGTCGGCGTTCCAGAGCACAAACGAATATGGCGGATGTACGGCCAATAGGAAATCAATACCCGTGTCTTGATATGGTAGCCATTGAATGTCTGAAAATGTTTTTTTACGCGGCATTCATGAAGCAGCATTTAGCGACACGTACGGTCTGGCCGAATAAATAAGGCAGTCCTTGTATTCTCCTTCAAGGCGGGATTAGTCGCAGACTAGGAGTTGTCTATTTCAAGAATGCCAAGATAATTCCCAGTCGTGTGTGCAAGGGAGAAAGAATGAACAGAATGGCACGAAGAATAATTTACTTTAAAAAACACGTCAAAGTTGACCTACAATTGGGTTTTTGAATGGCTTTTTTTTCATTCAAATTTCGCGCGCTCCTTGCACCCTGAAAAAAGCTGCCATGTTTACTCGGCCATTCCGTAGCTGTGTTAAAACATCGCTACGCGGTCACTAACTACTGCTTCATGAATGCCGCTTGACTGACGCAGTCTCACCAGCAACTTTATTGTTTCCATCGGAGAAGCTGGCGTGCGAACTGGCATCAGCCACATCCCAGACGATGATCAGACCGGTGGTGTCAGCAGACGCCAGTCGGACGTGCGTGGCGCTGATGCCGCCATGGGCGTACAACTCTGGAGACCAGCACAACTGAAAACAAAAAACAAAGTGAGTTTATTGGAAACGCTTCCGTTTCTTTCCATCCAAAACGCCTTTGGTTGTTTTTAGCTATATCTGAATCCAATACTTATCGAAGCTCGGTATAGTCTGGGTGAGTGTGAATGAGAACGACAAAAAATGAGGAAGAAAGGCCCTTGTTTGAGAGGATGAGAAAAACCAGTGTGGTGGGGAACAAGGTTCTCTTTTGCATTTCCACCTAGGCACCATCACATACGAAATGACGGTGACCAACAGTGGTGAGCGCCCCCAACTCAATGGTTTTTCTCTCATCAACGTCGCAACCGAACACCGCGCTGACGTGACGTTTCACTGAGTTTGGTTCGCGGGTCGAGAGTAAACAACAAGACCTAAAGAAATCACAGTTGAACTCTAAATTATATGGATCAGCGCAGTCGTTGGTGATCTCGTAATGCATGCTTTCTGTGCAGAAATTGCTGTGCGGGGCGGAGTTTGGTTTGCACAGGAGGACCACCAACCAATCAGCGGATTGCCTATAATTTAGAGTTCGACCGTAGCGTGCGATCAACATGCCCAGCACCTTGGTGACGGCAGTCGAGTGCGCAGTCAACGTGGTGAGCACGCGTGCACCGTGCACGTGCACCACCACAACGGCCGATTGACATGCGTATGCCAGGAGACCGTGTGCGTTGCTGCAAACAGACCAGACATTGGACAATGCAGACAGACGGCACTGTTTGTTGGAGTCGGTGTCGACACGATCTTGCCGTTGTTGTTGGATTTTTAGGCAATGTTTTCTAGCCAGGAGTGCAAATCCAGAGAAGCGCACAGAACGCCGGTGAGTAGGGCGCCCATCGAGTTTTTTTCTGTCATTAAGTGCCTATACACCCCTCGGCGGGGCTCGATCCTCCGAGCGCACAGACTGTAGTCTACCACCAGACCACGAGGGTGGCGTTAACTGTACTCTCTTGCACAATTATTCGAAAGGTCCAGGGAACAACATCGAAGTTTTTTAAAAACTATTTTTAATTTGCTGTTTTGTTACTAGTTTTGTTGCACTGGAACGTACCATGCGAGAGCCAGTCGATTCGTCAGATTCACCGGGCCACAGAGTGCCTTTGTCATGATTATGGTATTGGTTGTTGTATCGCGCCTAAAGCTGTCTGAGTTGATTCACAATTCTAAGTCATTACAGCCTTTTCAGAAGTTACTACGGAATCTGAATTCACTGAAAGGTATGGAGCGAACTGAGAGCCCGCCCTGTAGTCTTCTGGGGGCGCAACTTCATCGTCAGAAGCAGACCAGGCCAAACTGTTCCGTTTTTTAACGTTTATCAGAATCGAGTCAACAGAAACAATAAAAAGGCAAGTGAATCAATCACAAAGGACACTAAACACAACAAATGAGAAATTATCAGGAAAACACAACAAGAAAGTTGCACTACAAACAATTCAAAAAATGCTTGATTAACCAATAATTAGGAAATTTAGGAAATGCTTGATTTAGGAAATCAAATGCCATAATTTTGCATTTAGCATGTCCTATTGACCAAACGATTACAAGGCTACAGAAATGCTGAAAAGATTGATCAGAATAAAAAAAAAATTGAAAAAATCGAAAGCCTCGACTATTTAGTTCAGACCGTAACTGAAAATTTTGAGCTGCAAAACCGAAGTATATTTTCGACTGAAACGTAAGCAACGTGCACAAGGACACATCAAACCCGCACGGGTAAAAATCACCAAACAAACACAAAGCGAGGTGAGTGAAATTGTAAAATAAATAACAAAAAACAGATAAATTTCGGTGAAATAAACAAAATTGTCGAATTCATACGAACTTGATTGATCATGTTTCAGCCAGCCTGCATTGAGGCAAAGCAAAAAAGAACACAAAACAAAACAAAACCGAACAGTGCGGTTCAAAAGAATAAAAATAAATTCAAAGAACACTGAATTTAACGAGAAACGTGATCTTTTTTACTGGTTCTGCGACCCGAATTGCGTTTGCAGACGGTGAAAAGAAACCGGTTTTATGGTTTATGTGTGAGCGCAACGCGGCAAGTCAAAATTATCAAAGTGACTCGGTCGTATCTCACTGATTTGAGAGTCACTTCACCGATTAATTTTTCATTGACGCGTCAAACATAAAACGCGTGAATTCCAGAATTCGCAGAACTAGGGAGAACAAAACAAAAATGATAACAGACAAAAACAAAACAATACACGAGATCACCAATCAATCAACGACTGCACAATTCCACAAAAATTCAACTTCTCAATTGGATCGCTGTTGTGGCGCGCGATTCTCGGCGTCGGTCGACGAATCGCCCGACGGTGCGGCGACGGCGGCCGGGGGCGACGCGGGTGGCGTGGTGGACATCGCGTTCTTGTCTGACGCATCCGCAGCGAACGCCTTCGCCGGAGGCGGCTGTGCCTGTTGGTGATCGCCTGCACCGGTGAATCGGATGGGGCCTGGATGAATTCGGAAGAGAATTTGGACTGCAGTGTTTGTTCACAGAGTCAGGTTTTGATAAATATTGCATTGTTTTGTTCATTTTATTTTCATTTACTAATACTTTCTTGACTGAAGTGGTTCGAGAGGGGCACATCACTGGTGAGGCCACCCCTCTACTGATTAGGATGTTGGCCAGGCCGAAATGCAGAGAACCCCCATACAAATAGGTTCATTTGTGCGGGTTTTCGAAAGAACATAACAAATGGATTATTGAGTGTGTTCTTTTCAATTCCGAAATGACATAAAACGGAACCACGGAACCCAAGAATTCCGACCAACCAGCGGGCGTGTCTGCAAGCGTGGATGTTTTTCGGATCGCACTTTTTTCGAGATGAGGTGGCGTTGTCGTGGTGGGGCCCGGGGGGTCAGGCAGGAGGGGGGGGGGCGCCCGGGGGCGAACCCGGGGGGGGGAATTCCGGGCAACGGCAGCGTGTCGATTGTGTGACACTGCAGTGGACACTACAGAATTAGAGGCAATCGCCTGATTGGCTGGTGATGCATGCCTTCCGTGCAAGCATTGCCTCTGGAGGCGGAGTCTGTACTGTACAGAAAGCATGCATCACGTGATCGCCAACCAATCAATCAGCTGATTGCTTATACATTTAAAGTTCGTCGACGATGTGAAGAATTATGGGAACGTTGATTGGATGTGTGATCGGATTGGATCGCCAAGTTGAAATGAACGTTATTGCAATCTAATTTGTCTCTTTTGATGCCATAGTGAGGGGGAACCGATTTATTAAAAAAAACAACCTGCAGCTGCGCCTTGAACTCGAAAAAAACCTAAATCTGTACGATGTTTTCAGCTTGGGCTAACCGAGAAATTTTCAAATTTCCGAGAAGCCAACGCATCCAACTAATCATTCTGTCATTAAGTGCCTAGACTGTAAACTCCTGGACGCCTCGACGACTTTCAATGGCTTCGAGGTTACGGAAGAAAGGACAAGCGCTCAATTCACCCGAACTGAACGCACCATTCACTTCGAGGATCTCCATTCGAATCGGTTTCTCGCCGAGCACGCGATCGTTGCAGAGTTGCTCTAAGCGGCGTTGCAGCGCGGGATCGTCGGGCTGATGCGAGCTGCCTGTGTCGACTGCAATAAAAGAAACACGCGAAAAAATAACAACGACTCATTATCCAAATACACGCAAAGATTGCCCTGTTTTACTGTTGAAAATGCAATTTTCCCTCTATGAAATGGACAAACTTTCAATAAAACACGATTTTCGAAGAAAATCAGAAGAAAACTGGTTGCAGAGAACACAAAACACAAAACAGCACAGAACGACCGTCACAAAATGAATGCACAACTGCATTTGCATTTCGATTTCATTACGGAGTTTTTTTGGAACTGAACTAAACTAAAACTTTTTTCGAGCTTACTCGCCCACCGGTTACAGATCTCATCCTAACGGTGGCTTACTGTAGGGGTGTAGTACTACAGGGGAGCGAATTTCCATCAGACAAAAACCAGCGAAACCTCAAGACTCACCTGCAATCGAGTCAGTGGTCACCCTGGTCGGCGTCCTGTTTGACTGCGAATTGTCGAGCGCCAACCGCAACAACTGCGCGGACGAGGCTGTGCGCTGATTGGCCAGTTCGCCGGCGCCCGCAATGACGTCCACGTTCGAGTCGCCGCCCTCGTCGACGCCCATGCCGACGAAGCGACATCCCGCGGCCGTCATGCGAGGCACCAGCGCCGGGTTGACCTGGCGACACAGTGGTGCGTTTTGTGATCGTTTTTCTATTTCTGCATTTTCTCTTGCTTTTTTCGTACCATTATTGCGGCACGTCGGCATTGTTCTGGTTAAATTGGTGCAACAACACCTTTCTAGGTGTCAATCACAAGTTACAACCGCAACAACATGAACTCAACAGGAACAGAAACTTTGCCCCTGAAGCTCACCTCATATCGATGTCGGTGCCGTTCATCCACAATCATGCCAGACGATTTGACGCTGTACAATTGGCCTGAAAAAATAACACGATCAAAAGTGAACTAAAAAAAACAGCGCAACTGAAAGGTTCAATCTTGAACGAATTTTCAGCTCTCCAGAGATTCTGGAAAACAAGTTTGCGATCAGACACAAAAAAAGGGTGGGCGAACGAAGTACGGTATGTACCGTACTGGATCTCGACACGATCTTAGTGCAGATGTCCCTCCCTGACCGTAGCGAAGGTACCAGGACCGTACCGTACAAGTACCAAAGCGCTCGAATCTTATCAGTTTCGAAATGTGAGCACCTTTATTTATCTGCTTGAGCAACCAGAATAGATCGCACCAGCAACCACCAACGTCAAGCCAAGCCAACCCAACCGCGACCAACCTAACACCGAATGCGGCGTCAAGAACACGGTCGACCGTTTGCCGAGGCGCATGGAGGCGCCCATGCCGCGGTGGCCGCCGCTGTGCTCCGGCATGTCAATCACAACCGATTCGGCCGGCGAAAGTCCACTGGTGAATTCAGTGGAGTGCGCTCCTTTCAGACCAAGCACGTTTCGTGCAAACTCGATCGCGGCGCACTGCATCCCGAGACAGATGCCTGGAAACGAAAACGAAACGAAACGCAATCATTTGGGAGATTTTGGGACAGCAATGTTGGAGAATGGAGCAGATTTTGGGACAGCAATGTTGGAGCAGATTTTGGGACAGCAATGTTGGAGCATATTTTGGGACAGCAATGTTGGAGCAGATTTTGGGACAGCAATGTTGGAGCAGATTTTGGGACAGCAATGTTGGGAGCAGATTTTGGGACAGCAATGTTGAAGCAGAGTTTAGGACGGCAGAGGCGGTGGATCTCGAAGCGATGTGACTGACGAATAGCAACAATCAGTCAAATGCAACCGTTCAAATCTGGTCGCGTCAAATCTCAAATCATCATATCAAAATTCCAATCTAGCCAGCTTATTGCCTGCATTATCAAGCTGATGTGACAAGTAATGCGTCAAACCCAACTATGGTCCAAAAATCACTAGAATAACGTTGCTTGTCGGTTGCTACGCACCAACCTAGAAACGGAATCTTATTCACACGCGCCCAATTGCACGCGTAAATCTTCCCGTCGATGCCGCGTTCACCAAAACCGCCGGGCACCAAAACACCGCTAAAATGGATAGATTTTTTCCAAAAAACGCTAAAAATGGATAGATTTTCCACACAATACACAAAGTTTTCTCATTAAAAACAGAACAATCTTTGTAGAATCGCACCTGCACTCTTTCAGTCGTTTCCACGCGTCGTCATATTTGTCGCGGTCGATGTTCTTCTGCGCATCGCACAGCGACTCAGCGCAAATGTACTGAAATGAAACGAAATACCAAATGCGAACAAACAGCATAAGAACCAATTCAATTCTTCTAAAAAAAGGCACACCAACTATGCAGATGATTCCAGCAAGTGAAAATTGAAATGCCAAAACAGCCAAAAGTCCGCAACAATTTAACAAACATCAATGGCGAGCTTCCTTCCACACGCAATCGCGCTGTGTTTCAACGCTTTCGTCACCGACGTGTACGCATCCTCCAGTTCCACGTATTTGCCAACCAATGCGATTCGTACCTGCTCCGTCATTTCGTCGTTTCTATGATGAAAAAAACGAAAAATAAAATGAAGCAAGTGAATCTCCAAAAAAACGCTTAAAATTTTTTTGCCGTATTTGATTTGCTGGCCGCCGATTGGTTACCACCACACACAACTCTTACGACGCAGCGAATCAGCACCGCAGATACAAATTTCACAACAATCATACGGGTGCTCGCTCACCACCTCCCCAAAACCGTCAAACGCAATCATTCACTGCCAGTCAAGCAACTCAAAACGCGCATATCCAACCTCCGTGCCAGCTGCTGCCAGCGACGCATCTCCGGTGACATGTAGTCGCCGACTCCAGCGAGATCGGACGCTCGAACGGGCAACTCCAGACTCAATCGTTCGACGACCATCGAGAGCACGTTCTGATCGTGCAACACCAGCGGCACGTGGTAGATGTTCGGCACGTCGCACACGTTGATCACCTGTGCATGGGTTCCGACGTTGGCGCTGCCTCGAAGTGCAACCGGCCACTTCGGTCGCAAACGTCGACAATCTGGCATTGCCCATCCGTGCCGCCTGCGGATTTGACCAGCAGCAGCACGGCAACAAACAACAACAATCACCGGGCATGTGATTCGAGGTTGGTGGCGACTGTGGTGGTGGTGTTATTGAGAATTGCAGTAGAGAAATCGCGTTTACAGTGCAGCTCTATAACATATCCAACTGGCTGATTGCTTGGTGATCATGTGATGCATGCGATTCTGTGCAAACCAAACTCCGCCTCCACAGCAATCCATGCACAGAGTGCATGCATCAACCAATCAGCCAGTTGCATACATTATCGAGTGTAGGCGGTAGAGAACGCGGGTGTTGTTGATTGTTGTTGCCGCCCGTGCTGCTAACTCAACACCATTTTCACCAAGAAACAATGGTCGTTTGTTGTTGGTGAAACAAGCCAGCGTCTCTCTCTTGTTTACCTGATCCTGGCGCACATCGCAGAACAGCGCCAATTTTGAGCGAACAGACGATTTCAACGGTGAATGACTGCGGCAGACGACCTGAATTGAAAGCAAACATGTTTTTCAACCCATTAATGGCTGCTGCACAACGATGATGCGAGACCAGACCACGACAACTTTTACCGGAACAGAACGAACGTTCAGTTGGCCAAATGACGTTTCAGTTTTACTTTACTTCAAAAACACCAAAAAAAACCCGAGGAAATGTTAAATGAAAACTAAAATAAGGCATTAGGGGGGTAACGCTGACGCGCTTCACTTTGCTACACATTCACGAAGCAAAAAAACAGCGCGCTTCAGCGTGCGTCAGCGCGCTTCAGTTTTGGAGCACATGCGCATTCACGGACGCGCGCGCTGACCAGCTTCATCGTGAATGAAGAAATGAAGCTGCGTCAGCCGCTGCGGCTTTTTAGGTTTTTTGCCCATTCACGAACGCGCGCGCTGAAGCGCGCTGAAGTGCGCTATCATGAATGATGAAATGAAGCTGCGTCAGCCGCTGCGGCATTTGATGTCCGGACATCAAATTTGTGTGTGCAAAATCGCTGATTGTTGCTGTCAGTGACAATCTTTCACAAATGTTGCAAGACTTTTTTGTTATATCATTTAGTACTTTTCTGACAGATTCTGAACAGTATTGTATAGCGTAATTAGTCTCAAAATAAGTGTGACAGTGAGAATACGAATACTCAACAAAGCAGAAAAGTAGTGCAAGAAATTTATGTGAAATTTATGTGAACTGTAGTCTGTACCCGTGCGACGGTGTGGGGTACTGATTTGCGCAGCCCTTAAAACCGGTGTGCAGCCCGCAAGAACAAGCTTTGCTAGCTTTGCTTCATTACACCGGCTGCCTTGCAAACTGCAAAAAGGGCCAAATTCATTCAGAATGCTTTTTAGTACTGTTTTTTATGGTTTCACACCAAAAGTTTTCTGATCTTAGGCGCATATTTATTAAAAAATTGTGAAATGGACTTTCGAAGTGAAGAAAAACTTTGAAAGCTACACCGCAAAATACATCAAAACATTCACTGAAACGGCGAAAACAACGAATCGAAGCGGTATATAGTGTGTACTAAACAGCACGTACGGAGACAACACAGACAACAGCACAAAACGATAAAACTGAACGACATTTAATGAACAAACACCTAGAGAGGTTCCCACCTGTCAACTACTATAGTGCAGTGGTAACATGTTGTGCCTGTCAGCACAGAGGCCAAAGTTCGAAACCCGTCTTAGCCCAGTTGTTTTTATCGTTTTTATCTGTTGGTTTCTTTCACAAACGCAGCACAATAAAACTTACTGTATTCCTCAATTAATTTAATTTTACCACAATTAAATTCATTCCCTTTTTGGTCTGCATCTATCACAATTGAAAGCGCAGAAATTATGCAAATACGTTTCATTTTTCAGACAAGCCGCTGCGGCATTTGGGGTCCGGACATCAAAAGCCGCAGCGGCTGACGCAGCTTCATTTCTTCATTCATGATGAAGCTGGTCAGCGCGCTTCAGCGCGCTTCAGCGCGCGCGTTCGTGAATGGACAAAAAACCTAAAAAGCCGCAGCGGCTGACGCAGCTTCATTTCTTCATTCATGATGAAGCTGGTCAGCGCGCGTCAGCGCGCGCTTGCATGAATGGGCCTTTAGACTAGAACAGCACGAACGTTCAGTTTATATAGTTTCAAGATAAAGATACTATTTCAAGATATAGATTTCAATATACTTCCAAGATAAAAGTTTCAGTTTTACTAAAACCAAAAAACCCGCCCGTCAACCGATTCAATGCAAAAAAAACGCCCGCGCGCACGCGACCAACCAAATGCGGTTCCGACGCTGGCGCTTCCTCGAAGTGGAGGAACTTGCAACGCCAGCAACTTAGCTCTGCCCCTCCAAGACATGGCAACAAACAACCAACCAACCAACCAAATCCGGCCACAAGCCGAGACAGCGCAGCTCCCGTACACTGCTCTGCGTCGGTTTCGTCTTCTGTTCGCCGGTGCTGTTCGGCTCGACGATCAGACTGACGTGCACGTTCATGAAATTCTCGCGTTGCGCGCGAAACTGAAACTGACGGAACGCTTCGACGAACGCCATGCTCTCGATGTCGCCGATGGTGCCGCCGAGCTGTAGAGCAGCGAAAAACAATGTTGTTCTGTTTTTGGTTGACGGCAGTTTTTGTTTGCGGCGGCCACAGTCCAGGCAAGCGCTCGAAATGAAGAACAATAACAGATGCAGAAAGAAATACTTGCTGAATGCTTTCTTTCGTCATCTTGCGAAAGTGAAGTGAATGGGAACAAACAGACAACCAAATTGTCATTTTGTTTGACACGATAAAACTAAATGATTACGATTGGTGGTCATCCGCATGTCGTTTTCACAGTTTTTTTGCTGGAGTTTGAACATGCATGGAAGAAAAAGAAAATTACAATTATGACCTACAGTTGGTCTTTGTACAGCTGTTCTGCGGAAAACCAAAAAAAAGAGTAAACACGAAACGCAAACCTCAATAATGCACACATCCACCGGTTTTCGCTCGCCGCCGGTCGTGTGCACGGGCACATGCGCCACCCGTTCCACCCAGTCCTGTATCGCGTCCGTAATGTGCGGAATTACTGAAAAAAAATTTTCTTCAAAAATTTTCAATCCTTTGGTTATTGATGTCACAGAAAGCGGCAAGAGACCGTTTAGTTTTCATATGACCAAGTGTAGCCAATCAGCGTTGCTTTGACAAGTTGCAATCCGGATTTCCAACGCTTTGTGCGCCCAGCTTCAAGCAGCACACTCACTCAGCTGTTGAACAGGAAACTCAACGTGAAACAGAATGATACAAGCGGACAGTAGATAATTCGTTGATGTTATTCCATTGGCTACTACAGTCTAACTCAATAACATATGCAACTAGCTGATTGGTCGGTGGTCACGTGATGCATGCGTTCTGTGCCAACCAAACCACGGCGAACTCAGCAAATCATGCACAGAATGCATCCATCAACCAATCAGCTAGTTGCATAATGTTATTAAGTGAAGACTGTACTTCCATTCCATTCGAAGTAATCAATCGCTAAAATCGATAAAAAATGAACAACACTTTACCCTGAACGGTCTTGCCGAGATAATCGCCGCGTCTCTCGCGCTTGATCACACTGTCATACACCTTGCCAGTGGTGATGTTGTTGTCGCGTTGCAGACGAATGTCGAGAAATCGTTCGTAGTTGCCCAAATCCAAATCAACTTCGCCGCCGTCGTCTAGTACAAACACTTCGCCTGGAAAACAACGCGCCAAAAGAAAGTATCGCCAAGCCTGCAGACGCTGATCAGCGAATGGTCATCAATAGTCATCAAAAATCAACTCGAAGGGAAAAAGAAATACAAAAAACAAACCGTGCTCATACGGCGAGAACGTGCCCGCATCGATGTTAATGTACGGATCGATCTTGATGGCGGTGCAGTTGAGTCCATGTCGTTGCAGAATGACACCCAAACTGCTCGATATGACGCCCTTCCCAACGCCACTGATCACACCGCCCGTCACCAGAATGTATTTCATTGGCTTCCTGCCGCTGACGGTAGTCTGGAAGAAGAAATCACAAATAAAAACGTGGTGTGATAAAAAACGCGTCGTTGTTTTTCCGGCAAACAACCGATTATTGTGATTTGTGAACAGGTGCTTCAATTCGAAAAACCTAATTGTTAACGACGGCGTACTTGGCTGTGGAACAGCACAAAAGGGATTGATTGTGAAACACCATCATGGTGCTGTGCAAAGTGAACAATGCGTAGTAACAAACTGCACACAAACCGTTGGCGGTTCCATGGACGACGCTTTCGACGGCGAGATTCCCGCCTTTGCAATGCTGCTCACGTTGGGCGGTGTGCTCATTTGGTTGATTATATTACGGTTTGCAAGAATAGTTCTCGGCAATTCTAATATGGTCGATTCCGTGCAACGGCGAAATTTGTGACTGTGAATTTTGACAAGCACGCAAATTCGTGACGACGAAAACGATGAATGCAGCTGGCTATGGCAAATGGCGGCGGCGCCCGCCCGTTACTAAACTTGAACGCGCGAATGAACGCTATTGTCGTCGGTCGCTTTGCGTGTTCCGTTTCGTTTTGAGGTACCGCCTTGAAAAAAATTCGAAAATTTTTCAGTTTTTCACAAGATCAAAACATGGCCAAAAGCAAATGAGCATTTTCCATAAAAACAAATAATATGTGCGGCGGGGGAGGCGATGTTGCTGAACATTAGGAACGTTTGAACAAAAAAGGCAGATGTATCCATTTTTGTTTTTTTGAGAAAAATTAAAAAAAATTGAAAATCCTAATACCTAATAACGATGATGTAACGATGTAACGATGTAACGTTTATCTTACCAAGGTAGTGACACGATGCCGAAGCATCGAAATAGGTAATACCCGTTAGTACAAAATACAATGAAACAATCAATAACATCACGCATTCACCACCACACGAACAAAACACGATGAACTGACTGAGCTGACTGAGCTGAGGTTCTGAGAATTTGAATTTTGAACTTTTTTCAAAACAAGTTATCAATCACGAAAACTGTCACACACGACGAAACATTAACAAATAAAATAACTAGCGAGAATCAAACTCATGACTGCCCGGTCAAAACTGTTCAAAACAAAACAGATAATCCACTTCATCGACGATACGAATACGAATTCAAATTGCCGCACAATCTCAGTGCACAAGACGAAACTCGACTGGCTTCTGAAGTTTCTGACGTGTTAACAAAAGAAATCCTGAAAGAACACAAAAGGATTAGCAACGGAACACCACAAACATTTTCCGACCACAAGCAGGGCAATGTTGGCAAGTTCAGAAAAAGTTGAAGTGAAAGGGGACATTGAACACAATGTAATTGTTTGTTTGTTTTTCTTTCTTTTTTCAAAGCAAGAATGTTTAATGGACCTAAGATCAATTTATCAATTCGCAAAGTTTTTCTCAATGGGAAAGGAAGAGCAACGGAGAGCGGCATCCCTAGGGTTAGGGGCTTTGAAAAAAAATTTTTTTTTATTTTTTTTCGTTTTTTTTTTAAAAAAATTGGATTTTTTTTTAAACTTAAAAAAAATTTGAAAAATTTTTCTTCTACTTTGCTCTGAAAATTCGATTTATGGCATAATTTTTTGAAAGTTCAAACCAAATTTTCTTCCCAACTTCTTTGTGTGCTTAGGTACATGTCATTATTTGGTCATTTTGACCGACGTACTCCATGTTTTTCGATTTGGATGACTTCTAGAGTCAATTTTTAGCGTTGAAATGACTTAACTGAATTGAAATATCGTTTCAGAAATCGTTTTCTTGCAACTTAGAACATGTTTTTTCAGTCGGTAGGCCATGAGATGAACATGATATTTTGTTGATTGGCGTATGTTATAGGTCTACAATGGAGTTGTGCGATATATTGTTAAACAATTGGAGCGGAGATGTTGGTTAATACCACATCACACGACCGTTTTTCAGATACCCGATAACATGGCCACATGTTAAAACTTGCGTGCTGAGCTAAACTAACGTGTTAAACTTGCGTCTGTCAGTTGCCCGCAACGTGATCGCAAAATCATGGTACGTGTTTTCGATACGATGATTTGAAGAGTGGGCTCTCGCCATGTGGCAGATAGCATAGCTGGTTGAACCTGAAAGTAAGTGTCTTGGGGGGGGGGCGACCGGGTCGACAGGGGTTGCCGACTTAGCTACAGCAAACAGGAATTTTTGAACACAGTCAAATTTTGGTAATTTTCTAAAGAGGAACAACTAAGAACGGTTCAATATTCAAGTACACGTCGAAAATTGTCCTGTTTTACTGTTGAAAATGCAACTTTCCCTCTATGAAATGGACATAATTTCAATAAAACACGATTTTCGCTCTTATAGTTTTCCGGATCGTTCTGAAAATAGTCTAGATGAACTCAGCTCGACGAGACGCTTCGAACAAACCTAACTTGTAAAAAAAAATTTAAAAAAAAAAATTTTTTTTTTAATTTAAAAAAAAATCCGGATTTTTTTTTTACCCCTAACCCTAGGCATCCCCAGGTCCACAGAAATCAAGCCAGAAGGGAGGGGAAACGTGTCGCAATAAATTTATGGATGAGTTGAGATTCGTTTGCAATAAGCCTATTTTTGAAAGAAGAGGTTGAGGGAGCTGAGACTGTGTCTAATCCTAAGCTGAGACCAATCCTAAGCCAAGCCTTTTTAATTAGGTGAAAGTGGTCAATTTAGGTTTTGCATTTTTTTTCTCTTCTGTGTTGTAGCCTGTTGGGCAGGGGCGGGTACCGCACCGCTACTGCACATGCACATCTTTTGACAATGATGCATCACGTGCAGGACGACGTCGTTCGTTGTCGTCGCAGATAAAAGATGTCGTGGTCGGCAGTGGTGTTCTCGTGCCATCATCACGGATCAGATGCCTCCGCGTACCAACTTGGTTTGTCGTTTGTTTGATTTAAGTTTATTGTTTTTTTTTGAGTTCGCTTGTTCAGTTCAAGTTCAGTTGAATGCCGAATTACTGAGCTGCAATTCCGAATTACACAGTGTCAACAATTCATTTCGTTTGTCATCCAGGAAGACAAATTTTGCCGTGCTCCATCGTCGTGTGTTGTTGTTCATCCAGTATTTTTTATTGTATTTTCCCATGTCTGCCTTGGTTTTTGCCAGAAATCGATCGCCTGCAACGAAAGGGCGCGTTGCCAGATGGCATTCCGCTGATCGTCTGCGAGGATCCGATCGATGAACTCGGCAGCGGCGGGTCGCTTCTGAACGCGTTGCTTGTTGTCAGTGAGCATTTGTGCGCGCAGCGGAATTGGTCGATTTTGAATTCAACCGTGCTGACGGACGCGCGCATTCTGTTGTGCTATTTGGTTGGTGGTGAGGTTTTTTTAGGGCCTTTTGGTCGACCGGATGAGTGAGACTAGCTACGGGAACTTGAGCGATAAAGTCTCGGTCTGAAAACTGCACACTTCATAAGCGCACAGACAAGTATTCGAACAATAAAGCAAGCAACGCTGCAAACGAGCAAAAATCACTTTTTTGACATTCTTTATAGTAGACTAGCAAATTGACCCGTGCCTACGGCACGTTTAGCTGATAAATACAGCTATTATTTTTAAGTTGGTTTTCCCTTTTGACCTTGCCCACGACGCGGACTCAAAATGCATTGCATTTTGATTTAGAGCTGCTTTAACCGACTGTTGTTGATTTACCATTGAAATGATCGCTCACTTTTAAAGCAATCGTATCCGTCGATGCTTCTACTTTTTTGAAAATCACAGCATTTTTTGTTGTTTAAGCCGTGTTTTTTGTCAAGCAACATGCTTTTGCTGATTTTATTGCTGTCGATTCAATCGTAACCTGATTTACTCACCATAACACTGATTACTGTGTGGTTTGGTTTTCGCTGTTTCAGCGTCAATCAAAGCGACACATAAGAAATAACAGATATCTAACAATCATAACTGCACTGTCATTCAAAATATGAAAAACAATCTTTTTTAATCAGCAACAAACAACTGCCATTCCCTATTAAAGTATCAAAATCAATTCTCGGATTTATTAGTTTTTCAATGTCGCTTATTTGTCCGTTCATTCTTTGCTAATCAGTTGCATTCCACTGTCCTTCCCGTTTAAAGTATCAAAAAAAACAATTCTCCTTTGATAAGCAACAATTAACAGCCATTCCCGCTCAAAGTTTCAAAAATAAATCTTGTTTGGTTAGCTTTTCAATGTCGTCACATGTTGTTCAATCGCCATTCCTTTTCAAAAAACAATGTCGTTTGATTAGCAACAATTAACTGATACCGGTTTAAGTTTTTGTTTCAGTTTAAGATACAGGTTTAAGAAAAGCAATCTGCTTCAGTCAGATGTCATTTCTGAATAGGCAACACTTTTCTAAATACCCATTGGAAAGCGCCCGCTTTTGACTTGGTAATGGTTTTTTACCCGCTTACCTTAACCTAAGCCAGGCCTTTTAGAGTGTAAATGTCAAAAAGGCAACACTTCTGAACAATTGTTGCAAAACGCCAATTTTCGTCTTGATAAGTTGCTTCTTTTTCCCGCTTACTGTAACTTAAGCCAAGCCTTTTAAAGTTTAAATGACAAAAAATGCAAAACTTTTCTGAATATTCGCTGCAAAACGGCCACTTTTGTGTGGTATGTTTACTACTCTTACCTTTAACCCTAACCTTAGCCAAGGATTTTTGATAGAATGGAAATGACAAAACAGCAACATTTTACTGAATACCCGTAGCAAAGCTCACCTAAGCCAAGCCTTTTAAAATTTAAATGACGAAAAATGCAAAGTTTTATGAATATTCGCTGCAAAACGGCCACTTTTGTGTGGTATGTTTACTACTCTTACCGTTAACCCCAACCTTAGCCAAGGATTTTTGATAGAATGAAAATGACAAAACAGCAACATTATATTGAATACCCGTAACAAAGCTCCCGCTTTTGTTTTGAATGTTTACTTCTTTTCCCCGCTTACCCTAACCTAAGCCAGTTCTTTTTGATCGAGTGCAACAAAAAGCAACACGTTTCTGAGTACCCATTGTGTAAAACGGTCGCTTTTGTTTTGTTATGTAGCTTTTCTATCCTAAGTGACGCATTTTCTATAATAAAAAATAATGGAAAAAGCAACGATTTTCTACATTTTACTGAATACCGTAGCAAAGCTCCCGCTTTTGTTTCGATTGTTTACTTCTTTTCCCCGCTTACCCTAACCTAAGCCAGTTCTTTTTGATCAAATGCAAAAAAGCAACACGTTTCTGAGTACCATTGTGTAAAACGGTCGCTTTTGTTTTGTTATGTAGCTTTTCTATCCTAAGTGACGCATTTTCTATGATAAAAAAACAAATGAAGGAAAAAGCAACGATTTTCTAAATACTCGTTGTAAACACCGACTTTATAAAAAGTCTACCTTGTGAAAAGAGCGATTAACTTGCAAGCGATTGTTTTAAAAACTCGTTTTTTGTGAAAAAATCTCCATTGCCTACAATGGAGTCCTTGCAATTCTTACGATTGTCTAGCTTGTTGGTTGCCACTCTTGCGCAGAAGGCATCATGATGACTAAAGTCATGTGGAATGACAATTTGAACTTTGCATTGTCATTAGAAAATGGAGTATGAGTATTCAGCTGATGATGACTTAATTGACATAAATAGCAAAATTGGCTCAAACTTGAAAATTTTAATAGCCAATCAACGTAGCGGAACGGACCTGACTTACATACACAGTTACTATCTTAGTATTATAGATAGATAGATAGATAGATAGATAGATAGATAGATAGATAGATAGATAGATAGATAGATAGATAGATAATAGGCGATTATTCATGTGATCTGTGATTATATAACCGTGCCTTTGTATTGTCCAAGGGAGTCAGTAGTTAGATAGTTTCGTACAGACATAAATATTTTGTGGTGAGCCGACTGAGGAACACGCGCCAAGGCGGTCATCGTGACCGACCTTCGGCTTCTGAGGAGTCAGGTCCGCTGCTGTTGTCTGTGGTGATAGATTTCTTGTCGCTTTATGCCCAAAGAGGTGCGACTTAAAAAGTGAAGAACTGATATAATGGCTGATGAACCGTGTGGTCTTGGCAAAGATGGCAGAGTTATTTGGTGCAAAGATGAATACTGGTCTGAATATGGCTACGGTGAAGATATGGCGTTGATCCGATACGGTCGTTGTTCAAAAGAAGAGAAAAGGGTGATCGACTGCTACGCCAACAACTTCATGCGCGAAGTGGAAGCAGGATTCCGGTGGTTCGTCCCGTTCTTTGATTTTGTTGCGTGGACCATGCCGAGAATGATGGAAATAGAAAAAGAAAAAAAGAAACGACGAGTAACAGAAGTAGCATTGAAAGTGAAAAAGAAAAAAGTTCAGCGAATAATAATGAAGGAACAGTTGCCAAAGAAGGTTGTAGCAGTGAAAATTAGAGAAAGGAAAGTGAAGAAAGTCGTGAAGATGAAGAAGTGTGAACCAGTTGAAACCAAAGAATCGTCAGTTGTGCGGGAAGAGAAGCCAGTGAAAAGGATTGAAGTAGCGTCGGTAAAAGTTCTGAGTGCGGTAGAAATAGAAACAGCGAAGTTAGAAAAGGTGGCTCCTGTTCGAATTCAGAAGTGTGAAAAGGTTGAGAAGATCAGTTTACCCTCTCCTATTGAACCCCCATCCCCACGTATTCTCTTTCGTCGAGTCGGCTTTGTTGATGTGCGACGGCAAGTGTGGCAGCGTGAGCAGCAACCGTGTTGTCGGTCGATTGGGCAGCGCTGTCATGACGTTCGCTCTGTTGATGTGGTCCAGCCGTGGCAATGTGGCGTGGCGCGATGTGTTCAAAGGCAATGTCAGTTCGGGCGTCACGTTCGCGGTTCAGGCATTCGGTCGCCAACGATGATCAGTGGGTGCAGTTCAAGGCGTTGGCTTGGTGCATACGAGCGCAGTTCAGGGTTCCGTTCACCAACGATGTTGATCAACGTTCCGTGCACAGGGCAGCACACGTTGTTGTTGATGGGTCGGCATGTGCGGTCGACAGCGTTCAAATCACCAACAATTACAAGTGACTATCAAAGAATCAAAGTAACCAAAAACGACAATTTACCTCCGTGATCATATTACTACTTTTTCATTGTCAACTGCTTTTCCTTCTTTGTTCGTTGAGGAGGGAGAAGTAGATAATAGGCGATTATTCATGTGATCTGTGATTATATAACCGTGCCTTTGTATTGTCCAAGGGAGTCAGTAGTTAGATAGTTTCGTACAGACATAAATCTTTTGTTTATGAATTCAAACCACAACTACTGATTAGTTTCAGCGTGGCTGAAGAGACAGTAGACGAAACACAGATCTGTGAGCTCAAGTTCAGACACTGGACACTGGCTGAAAATCTAGCCAATGCTGTTGTTGTTTTTCATTTCGCAGGGCGCCGATTTCTCGGAGCGTAACCAGGCCGGCAGGCCGTTGGTGCCATTTGGCGCGAGCTACGTGACCAAGTCGATGAATTGTCTCGTTGTCCTGAACGCTCTGCTGCACACGTATCGCACGATCACCGATCGACTGGCCGGTTTGATTCTGCCGCCCGGCATTTTCGTCTGCGGCTGCGATTGGTTCGTGAACGTCGAGCAGGACTTTCACTTTGCGTTCGGTCGGTCGTTTTCGGATCGCAGCAAGACGATGGAGCAACTGGCGGAGGCACACGACCATGATGTTGTGGTGTTCGCGATTCCGGCCAGCTTGGTGGACGCTCGATCTAATGGCGTCTATGAGCTGGATGAACACGTGAGGGTTCTTTTGTCGCACAAAAATACGGATTGGATTGTATGGAAATTTTCTGATAGCTACGAGTGCACTTCATCAAATTCAGCAGAGTGTCCCATAGATTTCCGTTTCCTGAGAGATTGAACTTTCACTTTAAATTTTCAATTAGCTACAAGTCATCAGTTGATTGGTTTATGACCGTTGAACAATTGCCAATTCAGCCAATCTGTTATCATCGCTTGGCATAAACACATTTGTCCAAATATTTTTTCGGTGCAGATGTTCGTAAGAGATATCGTTTTTCGTGGATCCGATGAACGAATTGCAAAATGTGCCATTGTGCCGTCGACAAATTCCGCTGAGAATGGACAACAAGTTCGGGTTCCATTGGTAAGCAAGAAATTTCAAATTTCGATTTGAAAATGCAATCGTAATTTTCGTTCCATTCAAGGTTTGCGCAATGATGCACGTGAGCACACGAGTGGCAGAGTGTTTGCTGCGGCTGCACTCCGTGTATCCGTTGAGTTGCTCTACGTACTTGGGCGTCGACAGTGGTGCACCCGGATTAAAGGTGGTTATCTGTCTTTTCGTTTCGCAGACGTCGAATGCCAAATACTTATATTATATTATATATATATATAAATACTTAATATTTCATTCATTTCATGCTTGGTGCAGCAAATCAAAACTGCACAAGTGAAGTGACCCGCTCGATTCTTGAGTGATCCGAGTCCCCTAAATGGGGCCGAGTCACTCGGGCTATTTTGAATGACCACATAAGCATTGAAACCAGTTTCCTGTCACGTCTGCAAACCCATTGAGTCGGTAAACCTGACAACAATTGATCATACCTGTGCACAGTTGGTTGCAGCTGTCGCTGTTCTTCGACTTTCTGCTGCCGACGTGCGCGAACGTGAGCGAACGAGCGTTCGTGCACGGCGAACGGGCCGGTTTCTTTGGCACTGCAGATCGCGTCGAGACCCGACCGACTGCTGTGGCGCTGATGCCGCGCGCACGACGCGCACTCTGGAATGCGCTCAGGCAGTTCCGGACGAAGGCCGGTGCGTTTCGGGAGTAATCTCGGTGTTCTGTGATGTTTTCTTCTTCTTTGTTGTTTTGTTTTTGTTGGTTTTTTTGTTGTTTGTTTTGTTCGTTACTGCCATTGTGGAACGGTGGTGCAATGCACCGTCAGACAGTGTGTATCTGAGCAGGGTTTGTTTGTTGCAACGGCGAAGGTTCGGTTTGAACGCGGTGCACTAGCGCGATTAATTTAGTTAATCTGACTTTGTTTTGTTTGAGTAAGTAGTGGTGATTGGTCGATTTTCTCGGCAGCCAATCAGCGTAGCGCAAGTCTGGTATGCTTGAGCAGTGGGAAATTGACAAGCGTGTTTGGTTTCGTGTGTCCGTTGATAACGCTCTCGGGCACGTTGATAACGCCAATCAGCATACAGATGGTTTTTTTCAAATTCAGTTCGAATCTAACCGTTCGTTCTGTTCTTCAGCACTGCTAGTCTGCGACCGGTTCCATTATATTGAACGAGATCTCGAGTCTGCTCGAAAATTCTACGCGAATTCACTGCCCGAATATTTCAATCTGATGCCACTAGATGGTAGAGAACCGGTGACCGTCGATAAAACGGGCCTATTAGCAGCGGAGCGATTTTTGACGTTGGAAAATGATGAAAAATACAAAAATGGTAGTGGAGATACTGGTGAAAGCCCGCTGGTGAAGAAGCGATGGAAGGATGGGTCAGATTGTGGAACTGTGTTGAGACGCCGATTGTATCAATTGAGGTTTGCTGCTTTGTGGCGGTTTTTCACAACTAAATGGCCTCAGGTTTTACCAACCGTATTGGACCGACACTCAGGTTTTGTTTAGCTCGCTTTTGGATTTTATGTGGGCTGGGCTGGGCAGTCGACGAACCAGCACGAATTGACCAACAGCTGAGTCGCTGACCAATTAGTCGAACTTTTTTCCTGTGACTGTGACCAGACCAGACGTTCCATTGTACCACCGAATATGCAAACACGGTTGGACAACCGTTCGTCTCTCGTGTCTCTCTCAAGCGAATCTTCTTTCCAGATCACAACACTTTCGCTTCTATCGCCAGCTCGTCCGAGATCGCCTGAGCACGGATCAAGTGTTTCAAGTGGACTCGCACGGTCTGCAGGTGGTGAACGAGCATCTCGGCGTGACACCGATTTTGACGGCTGCCTTTCTCGATGGGAATGCGCTGAAAATGCTTGAGACACTCGATGGCATTGCGATTGGATCGGAGTGAGTTCATAGCACTCAATCAATCGAGTTTTTTATTTGTTGCTGTTGCCGCTAAAGTGTCGCAGCAATCTTACGACAAACTGTGCGAAAACGCACCATACCACGCATACTTGAGACGAAGACGCGCATACGAAGACTTGAGCATGCGTTTTTAGTCGAGTTTGATGATTGGAATGGTTATGTCATATTTGAATAAAATGTCACCGTCACCGATGTCAAATCACGGTTCATTAAGAGAATCAGGCCCATGCGTCGCGTTTCGTCTGTGAATGGAGCACGTTTTTCTCGAATTTTCCCACAAAATCTCCTTTTTCCCCACAGAAACCCAGCCGTGGTCGCGCGCACCCTTTCGTCCACGGCCGATTTGTTGGCCGTGATGGCTGAGCGCCGTGGCGGCTTGCGTAGCGGTCCAGCGCAGCATCCCGATTGGCTGCCCGCGTTCCAGATGATTGAGGTCAGAATTCGATTGCTTGTTTCTCCTCTGTTCTTTTTTTGTTCTTGATGATGTGGGACAATGAGAAGTGACGACTGCGCGACTATTGCAACAGTAAGATCAGTTACTCAGCCAGAGCCGAAAGTGATTTCCTGTATTGTGTTTTAAAAGTACGCATCCTGTCGGTATATGGCGACCATAAAGGGGCATTCATGAAGCAGTATTTAGTGACGCATAGCTATGCGTCACTAAATACGGCGTTCATGAATACCGTCTTAGTTGTGTTGCAAAATTCAAAATGTCACTTTCGTTCTCTTTTAGAACGACCGCGTCTCCGACGCCGTCCAGTTACTGGCTTCAGTGCGCGCCCATTGGCTGAACACGCCAGCCCGACTGATTCGCGCGGCCCGGCACTACGAGGCGGCAGCGCAGTGTTTCATTCGCAAGACCACCGCGCAAGTTGTGCGAGTTCGTTCATTTTGGATATTCTTACGCAATGTTTTCCAACGATTCCACTCTGAAATGTGTGAGAATCGGCTAATTGGTCGTGCCCGCCGTGGTCCGGCCAATAAGCGTGCTGCTAGCGTTTGAATGTAGTAGTTGTTACTGTTTTCATTGCGCCACACATTTTGCGACTGGTTGCTGTTTCACGTCCACCGTCCGTTCTTTATTTGATGCTTTCGACAAATTGAAGCTGGAGACAAAAAAACTCGTCGCAGAAAAACAAATTGCTAGACAAGTACCATTATGTTATTGTGATGTTGACTATGATCGAATTAAATGACGGCACGGCACGTCACATCACGACACGTCACATCACGACACGTCAGGTGTCGTGTTATGGCGACGTGCGTTTGGCGTACGTCGGCACACGTCCGTATGAACGGCCCTTTAAGAAAACAATCAGGCGAACACATGAGTTTCCTGATCAGCACATCGCACCGCTGTCGACGCGCACTGCAAGCAACACAAGTGCAACTGACTCTATCAGTTCGAGTCAGTACGACGGCGACGTTGAGCACGAACGGTGGCATTGTGTCAGTTCAGCAGCAAGAATTGATATTGCAGGTTCGCTTTCGAATGGTTTTCTTGTGAATTGACTTTTCTTTCAGAGCGGTAATTTTGTCTCTTTTCTCTGGCACGTGTGGTAATTTGTTTTTTTTACTTTTTTTGATTGATTGTTGATTGGTTGATTTCTGTGAATGCAGGCGGCTGGTCGGACACGCCGCCAATCACGTACGAATGCGGCCGCGCCGCCGTGGTCAACCTGGCGATTTTAGTCGATGGCAAGGTTGATCGGGTGTGGTGGAAAGTTGAAAGCAAGACTTTGGATTTGAAAAATAGACCTTGTTCTTGTGTTTAGCTAATCAAACTTTTTGATTTTAAAATTCAAAAATGCATTTCTCAGAAAATGAACACCGAATATAAAGCCCTTCGATCTTAGTCGCTTCAAGGTTTTTCCTTTTCCTTTCTCTTTTTTACGGCAGATTTTATTCCTTTCTGTTTTTGTTCTAGAGGCCGATCGGTTCAAAATGTCGCAAGCGTCGGTCTGTTGATGGCCGGCTGACAATACTCATCAGCAACTCATCTGCTTCCGCTGATGTTGGTGAACGAGTCGAATTCACGAAATTATCGGAAATCAACCGCTGTTATAAAGATCCCACTTCGCCAGGTCAGTGCTGCAAGCGGTTTCCTTATTGTTCTTAAAGATGGTTTCGACTAAACCAAAAAAAATCGCTCAGAAATTTCTGAGATCGAATCGAAATACTGTTTTTAGTCGACACTGGGCGGCTGCTCCATATGAATCAAGACACAACAGCTGGGCCAGTTTTATAAAAGCTCAATAGTCCAATAGTGCTACACCACTGAACCCCTGAATGAAATAATGAAGTATCGTAGTTTCGCTTTTCGACCTAAACTGATTCACCAATGTCTGCTCTTCAACGTGATATGAGTAAACAGGAAACTGAAATTTGTTCATTTATGAATTTGGTTTGCGCATCGCGCGCCAGCCAGCCAAACTCTTTTGAATGCCCATGCGTCTCACCAATCACCATTTCCACCCAGTCCAGGCGCCCTGGTCTGCGCGATCCTCGTCGCTGCGAACGTGTTCAGTCCGTCTTCAAACAATGATCCCAACGACGAAGCAATCGGCGATCAGATCGAGGCGAAATTCGGCGACGGCTATCGGGCGCTCGACATTCGCTCGTGGTCGGATTTGCCGGCCGGCTCCGGACTCGGAACGAGCAGCATTCTGATGGGCTGCTTGTTGGCGGCCGTGTACGGCTGTATGGGCGTTGGCGATGTCGATCGGGACGCTTTGTTGCACGCGGTCAGTTGGTGCTGCGTACAGAGGACGCAAAAAATGTGAAAAAACGTTCGTTTCCGGGGAAACGCGGCACAACCGATGAGCAAAAATTCATTCCAAATGCGTGGTGTACAGGCACTCAGAACGATAGCTTACTTCTACTTGTGACCAATTAACACCGTCTGCAAATAAGAGTGGGGGGGCCCAAGGAACATTCCGTGATACATGGAAAAGTTTTTAAACCAAGGGTGCAGGGACATTCTACTAATCAAGGCGCTTCAGGTTTACCCCATGAGTACCCCCTGATTATGCCTATAAAGGTCGTTTTTAGGGTGCGGAAGTTGAAAAACCCTCGATTTTTTGCGATTTTTCGCAAAGTGTACCTTTTTAGCCCTACCGTATCTCGTAGTTGCACAGTTTCTGGAACCTCACACAGTATTCACGTGAAAGATCTTGCGGAGTTCTTTAAGGCCCTGTATCAATGAACCCTTGCAAGGGGGGTCCCTGAGGCGCTACGACGCTAGTTAAAATTACTTTTTTTTTAAAATTACGCTATTTTTTT
>JASANC010002031.1:0-17492 GCA_030248135.1 Theristus sp. LFF4_11
TCTGACATCTTCCTTCTTGAAAAGGCTTGGCTTAGGTTAGGATTAGGTTAGGATCAGGTTTGGCTTAGGATTACGCTTCAGGATTAAGATTTAAATTAAGTCCGTTTTAGCAATGTCCGACAACGAGCGCAAGCTACCTGAAGCGGATTTTAGAAAAAAGAAGGACAGCCGGCCAACCTGCTAAAATGAGTCAATTTTTTTACCAAAATAAACCATTTTTCTCGTAATTCTTGAAAATTTCGCTAATTTTAGTACAATATGCGTTTATACTCGATTTTCAGTGTATTCTAGCATTATTTTGCTGTTTTTTATAGCTTTTTAGCGTTTTAGCTATCTATCTCTCAAATTTCAAAATTTTGACCGCCCCCCAACTTCACAGGCCCCCCCCCCCGCCCCCCCAAAATTGTCCAGCTATCTATCTATCTGTAAAATTTTCTCCCGTCCCGCTACGGTTTCTTAATCGCCCCCCCCCCCCCCCGGCCCCCAACCCCTCGGCTCTGGAACAACTATGCTCGGACCACCCAAAAATCATGAACTTTTGCTCAAAAATCATGACTTTTTGTTTTAAAGTCCATAATATAAGCTAAATGTATGATAACTTGGCATTCTTCATTGTATTTTCAAAGATTTTGCAGCAAAATTTAGCGTTTTCCTTCAAAATTTAAGCGAAAAAATCTCATGGGTGGGGTGGGGGGTGTGCAGTGTGCACCCCCCCCCCAGAAATTTTTCTACAATAGTGCACCCCCTCCATGGCCCACGCCACGCCGGGGGGTGTCACTGTACCATGACTGTTGACTGACACCCCCCGGCCTAAGGTTAGGGGCTTTGAAAAAAAAATTTATTTTTTTTCGTTTCTTTAAATTTGGATTTTTTTTCAAACTTAAAAAAAATGAAAAATTTTTCTTCTACTTTGCTCTGAAAATTCGATTTATGGCATAATTTTTTGAAAGTTCAAACCAAATTTTCTTCCCAACTTCTTTGTGTGCTTAGGTAAATGTCATTATTTGGTCATTTTGACCGACGTACTCCATGTTTTTCAATTTGGATGACTTCTAGAGTCAATTTTTAGCGTTGAAATGACTTAACTGAATTGAAATATCGTTTCAGAAATCGTTTTCTTGCAACTTAGAACATGTTTTTCAGTCGGTAGGCCATGAGATGAACATGATATCTTGTTGATTGGCGTATGTTATAGGTCTACAATGGAGTTGTGCGATATATTGCTAAACAATTGGAGCGGAGATGTTGGTTAATACCACATCACACGACCGTTTTTCAGATACCCGATAACATGGCCACATGTTAAAACTTGCGTGCTGAGCTAAACTAACGTGTTAAACTTGCGTCTGTCAGTTGCCCGCAACGTGATCGCGAAATCATGGTACGTGTTTTCGATACGATGATTTGAAGAGTGGGCTCTCGCCATGTGGCAGATAGCATAGCTGGTTGAACCTGAAAGTAAGTGTCTTGGGGGGGGGGGGCGACCGGGTCGACAGGGGTTGCCGACTTAGCTACAGCAAACAGGAATTTTTGAACACAGTCAAATTTTGGTAATTTTCTAAAGAGGAACCACTAAGAACGGTTCAATATTCAAGTACACGTGAAAAATTGCCCTGTTTTACTGTTGAAAATGCAACTTTCCCTCTATGAAATGGACATAATTTCAATAAAACACGATTTTCGCTCTTATAGTTTTCCGGATCGTTCTGAAAATAGTCTAGATGAACTCAGCTCGACGAGACGCTTCGAGCGAACCTAACTTGTAAAAAAAATTAAAAAAAAAATTTTTTAATAAAAAAAATCCGGATTTTTTTCCCCTAACCCTACCCCGGCCCTAGGGTTAGGGGCTTTGAAAAAAAAAATTTTTTTTTTATTTTTTTTTTCGTTTTTTTTTAAAAAAAAAAATTTGGATTTTTTTTTTCAAACTTAAAAAAAAAAATTTGAAAAATTTTTCTTCTACTTTGCTCTGAAAATTCGATTTATGGCATAATTTTTTGAAAGTTCAAACCAAATTTTCTTCCCAACTTCTTTGTGTGCTTAGGTACATGTCATTATTTGGTCATTTTGACCGACGTACTCCATGTTTTTCGATTTGGATGACTTCTAGAGTCAATTTTTAGCGTTGAAATGACTAACTGAATTGAAATATCGTTTCAGAAATCGTTTTCTTGCAACTTAGAACATGTTTTTTCAGTCGGTAGGCCATGAGATGAACATGATATTTTGTTGATTGGCGTATGTTATAGGTCTACAATGGAGTTGTGCGATATATTGTTAAACAATTGGAGCGGAGATGTTGGTTAATACCACATCACACGACCGTTTTTCAGATACCCGATAACATGGCCACATGTTAAAACTTGCGTGCTGAGCTAAACTAACGTGTTAAACTTGCGTCTGTCAGTTGCCCGCAACGTGATCGCGAAATCATGGTACGTGTTTTCGATACGATGATTTGAAGAGTGGGCTCTCGCCATGTGGCAGATAGCATAGCTGGTTGAACCTGAAAGTAAGTGTCTTGGGGGGGGGGCGACCGGGTCGACAGGGGTTGCCGACTTAGCTACAGCAAACAGGAATTTTTGAACACAGTCAAATTTTGGTAATTTTCTAAAGAGGAACAACTAAGAACGGTTCAATATTCAAGTACACGTCGAAAATTGTCCTGTTTTACTGTTGAAAATGCAACTTTCCCTCTATGAAATGGACATAATTTCAATAAAACACGATTTTCGCTCTTATAGTTTTCCGGATCGTTCTGAAAATAGTCTAGATGAACTCAGCTCGACGAGACGCTTCGAACAAACCTAACTTGTAAAAAAAAATTTTTTTAAAAAAAAAAAATTTTTTTTTTTAATTTAAAAAAAAAATCCGGATGTTTTTTTTTCCCCTAACCCTCCCCGGCCCCCCCCCCTGAAAAATTTTCGGCACGCCCCCCCCCCCCCACGTGACGACACCGCCCCCTCGAAAATTTGATTTCGCCTTCGGTACTGGCCCGTACGATCCCGTGCGCAGTACCGTGGGCGGGGGGGGGAGGGGGGGGTACACCCCCCCAGAGGCCGGCGGGTGGGGGGGGGGGGGGCGGGGGGGGGCCCACCGTGCCCCCCCCCTAAAACCCGGCCCCCCCCCCCCCATAGGTCCCCCCCCCTCGAAAATTTGGCCGACACCCCCCCACACCCCCCATGAAATTTTGTCTGGCGGAGACCCCCCCCCAAAAATTTTCTGCACACCCTAAATTTTTTTTCGAAAATCATGATTTTTTGGGTTGGTATTTTTATTTAAAAACCGCTCCAGAAATTTTTTGTATAATCGACGCTCTACAATTGCAGCTGCTCTATTGTTGATTTACAATTGTCTGTTTCCAATACATTTTCAATTTCCTTTCAATCCCAACTTCCTTCCACATTGTTTCAAACATCCAAAAAGTAGCGAAGGATTAAAAATGACGAAAATCACAGAACCTGAGACTTGACGACTTTCTTGAAAACTCTGAAAAGCGCGTTAGTGATGGTTTCATCTCGTCATCATCATCAATCAGCAGCGACGTCAAACGCAGCGGCAGCGGCGTCAAACGCAGCGGCGTCAAACGCAGCGGCGGCATCAAAACAAAAAATTAAATTCGTTTGATTGATGCACAAACAACACAACATAAAGAAGAATATTGGTCGGGTGTACTGGAGCTTGTCATGCATAGTTGTTCCAGAGCCGAGGGGTTGGGGGGGGGGCCGATATAGATAGCTGGAGCAAATTTTCTAGATAGATAGATAGCTGGAAAACTTTGGGGGGGGGCCGCGGGGGGGGGCCATGTGACTTTGGGGGGGGCCGGTCAAAATTTTGAAATTTGATAGATAGATAGCTAAAACGCAAAAAAAGCTATAAAAACAGCAAAATAATGCTAAAAATACACTGAAAATCAAGTATAAACGCGTATTTTACCTGAAATTAGCGAAATTTTCAAGAATTACGAGCAAAAATAGTTAATTTTGGTCAAAAATTAACTCATTTTATGTCTTCGAAGACAAAAATTTTCAGATAGATAGCTGGCTGAGAATTTTTTTTAGATAGATAATAGCTGAGCCGAAAAAACCTGTTTGATAGAGATAGATTCGAAAAAATTTTTGGGGGGGGGGCCGGCCCCCCAGGCCCCCCCTAGAACAACTATGTTGTCATGGGTTTTTTTGATAGAATTGATTGACGGATCAACATTCACTTTTTCAAAGTAACGTTGTTCTTTAGCAATTCACAGATAGTGTTACCCATGCTTGCGCAGTATCTCGGCCCAATAATACTTCATTGGTTAACTTGGTCAACGAGATCAACTTCAACCAATGAAACTGGTTGCCGTCCAGACTGGTCGCCAAAACCAAATTGAAATGTCAACGTGCGTGAGTGTTTTTGCCTGTGATTTTGTTTTGGAGTTGCAATGCAAAGCCCATCTCCCAAATATAATTTCAGTCAACTCTGGGGAAGTTAGTCGCAGGGGCGCAGCTTGGCGAAGCGCATGTTTTTTGTGTATCAAATCTAGTCAATTTTCATTGATTGTCATTAATTGTTGATCTGGATCTTAATTCTTTTTGTTTTTCAACTCTTGAACGTTGAAACTCTTTCGTCATAGTTGTTTTGTTCCAAAGCTGGGTCGTTGGGTTGGGGGTGGAGGGGGAGAGCGATCTAGCTAGCTGAAGCAAATTTTCCAGATAGATGCTGCAAAATTTTTGGGGGGAAGGCAACCCCCAGGCCCCCTAGAACAACTGTGTGTTTCGTTCAATCTTAATCCATCAAAATCTTGGTTGGTTTTATAGTTCATATATGTCAAATGTAATACATATTTTGTTCCAGACCGTTACAGTGTAGCGCACTTCATTTCATTGCCTGCACCGAAATAAAAAAAATGTCAAAAACGGCATGGCAAACGACCGGCGCCGGCAGCCCTCGGCCGCGCGCGTTCGCGTCTTCAACACTTCCGTCATCTCCTCGCAAACTTCAGCGTCCAGTTTTCATCATCATCAGAAAAAATCGCTCTCAAACTTCCGTCAGTGTGGCCACCGTAAACGAGCAAAACTGGTCAACAGGTCAAAGCAAAAACTGAAGCGGCTTAACGTCTCGGAAGTTTTATGCGTTCAAAAAGCTGGCAAAACTCGACGCGTCGCACAACGAGCTGACGGTGAGTTTTCGGAAACATTTCGGTTTGACTGTTGAATAACTCGTGTTTATGATCAAATTTCTTATTTGAACGAGACTTCCACTTTTTTCAGAACGTACTTTCTTATTACTTATTAGTTGTAGTTGTTTTTGGATGTTTTGTATTTTCTGAAGTTAGTTTGTTGTAACTCAGTCTGATATCTGATGCTTTTCGCGCCTAGTTGCATGTGTTGACGTGCTGTCATAGGAAAGAAGACCGTTTTTTCCTGGAACTTTTTTAAACCGTGTCTAATTACCCTAGATGCTGCGAACAGCCAATCGGCGCGACAAACTGTCACTGGAGTGACAACAACAGCAAAAACAATTCTAAAATTGGGCGAAATCTCGCAGAATTTTCGCGATCCATCTCGCCTGCGGTCTCTTAAGTCTTGGTGGACGGTGATGATGCACGCATTCCGTGTGTAGGTCAGACTCCGCCTCCACAGCATTGCATACATCACGTGTCGTCACCGACCAATCAGCTTGAAATCGACTATTCCACAACACAGTTCAATCAACAAAACATTTGAAATTGCGAAATCACGCAGACGTTTCGGGATCAATCTCGCCTGCGGTCTCCTGGTGGACGGCGACCACCGCGACAACATCGCACTGCATTTCAATCCACGCTTCGAGGACGACGAGATCGTCCTGAACACTCTCGTCAACAACAAGTGGGGCCCGGAGCAGAAGGCCCCGTTGGTGTTCTCCGTGGGGCAGAATTTCGACATTCGTATCATGGCGTTGACGAACGGCTACAAGGTACAAGAGTAGAAGCGGGTGAGGGGGGAGCTAAACTGTTGTGGAAATGTAATGTTGGTTGATGAGGAGTAATTCGGCTGTAAGCAGCTAAAAAAGTCCAAAAAACCGAAAAAAAACACATTGAATTGATGCAGCGAATTTCGAAACACTCCATTATTGCTACTCAGTTTGAATTTGAAATACTCGAATTTATTTACGAAGGCAAAACAAAACGCCAATAGTTGCGCCACAGCAACCGCCGAAACAGCTGTTTTTGACAAAAAAACCTATTTGAAATTTCTTCCACGTTAATGTGAAACCTCAGTCAAGCGCTAAGCACAAAATGATTATTGCAGAACCAAAGTTTATATGCAAATCTGTTTCTGCAATTTGCAGAAATCTGCTAAAAAATTTCTGGAAACGGTCCAAAATTTTTGCAAAAAACCGACGTTTTTCTGCAAAAAACCCAGGGTATGATCGGTAACACGAGTCACGAGTCCTAAAGTGACGTGCCGTGCCACATGCGCATACGTCAGTTATAAACGGCATAAATGGCCCTTACTAAAACTGAATTTTATTTTTTTCAGGAAATAAAGCAAACTACAGCCCATTTTTCTTGTTAACAAATCGCTGTGAACAACAAGCGCCTATGCGACTGTGAGCATCGGATTCCGGTGGCAGACGTGAAGACTCTGTACATTTGGGGCTGTATCACGTTGGACTTTATCGAATTCCAGGGCGATTGCTGACATCTTGTGAAGCTTCTTCCTTGTCACTGTCACTCTCATTGCTGTACTATTTTTTTGCTGTTCATTTTATTCATTTGCCCGTTTGCCGCCTTTTGTTCCAATCCAGTCAGCTTTTATTCAATTGATGTGCTCAGGCAAATTCTCCTCGCACAAGGCTTTTGCTTATTTTTTCAGTTTGTGAAACCACCAACTAACGCTAAATAGCGACTCTTTTTTTGTGCGACCAACCAATCATCCATACCATCTCGTTCATATGATTCAAGACTTGAATGAATATCGTTTTTTGTGAGTTTTGTCTGCTATTCTGGCATCCAATTTTTGTATTTCGAAATTCAAAAACCCCCTTGCTTGATCATGAATTCCGTCATATCGTTCTTTATATTTACTCAAACCGTTTTGGGTTTTTTTTGTCAATTTTCTATGCTTTTTTTGTTGCAGAAACAGTTATGCACGTTGAACTTTTCGATACTATTCTGTGGTATTTATTGTTCAGACTTCTGGTATTTTATTGCGTCTTGATTCAAAATCAAGAAAACTTTTAGTCATGCGCTGCTGCTTTTAAAAAAATCATCTGTCTTCGATTGTTATCAATAAAAGTGATTTGTGAGAGCATCATGTTTCGAAATCGAAAAATGCAGCTTCTGTCCAACGTGTCTTTGTTGGCTGCTGATTTTTTAAAAGTCGCCACTTATACCAACGATTTTGCCTTTTTCTTCCAGAAGCAATCATCGGGCGGTTCACCCCTGCAACTGCGCAATTGTCGTTCTTGAACGAGCCAGCTGTGCGACCGGTAACGTTTTTGTCGCAAGACCGTGCACTTTTTGCGCTATTTTTGTGCGATATTATTTGTGTGTTTTGAGTCGCACTTGGATTGAGAGGTGCGGGATGGGTCAAGTTTCCTTTGCGTTTTGCGGCACTGAAAAACCCGACATGCGACCCTACGGAAAGTGAGTTGACCAGATGCAAATCGTCACATTTGGTGTTTCATGGGCGTGCTCTGGGTGCCTGCCGTGGATGGACGTGGGGCAGGTTTTTCAGTTGCTGGACAGAGGACGGCATCAAGGATCTGCCGGGCAGTCGCCTCCCGCATTTTGTGCCGCACCTTGCGGACAGGCTGTCCCGCGCCAATCCCTAGGCTACCTGCCCCTCACTGCATGCATGTGCGCGTACGTGTTCTGAAACTTTGCGAAACCGAAATTTGCTGCGTTTTTTTTGCTTCGTGGGTTGACGTTGACGCTGTGACGCTTCATGCTCCATGAATGACGGTTCACCTCAACTACAGAATACAACAAAACAGCTGCCTTCACCAGTGAACGCGTATTTGAACTCCAGAAAATCCCGCTCTACGTGTCGGTGCCGCGTGGCAGTTTCCAGCCGGGTCGTACAGTGACTGTCGCAACTCGCAATGACCATCGCAATCGAAAAAATAAAGCAAGAACACAGGAATTCTTTCCTTCGCCAGTTGTTCCAAGTCTGAAATTGAAGTCACAGTCTCAGACGGCTTTTTCCTTTCGTTCGTTCAAAAGTGATGTGACTGGAACTGTGTAATACGCGCGATTGGCTGCGTGCTGCACGACAACAGTCAGGAAACTCCGCCTCCTTATGTGTTAAAGAGGAGGAGGACCACCACCACCGTACATGTACTTTTAAATATGAAGCCGTACGGATTTTTTGTCTATAAAGTCTATAATATAAGCTGAATATATGATAACTTGACCATCTTCATTGTAATTTCAAAGATTTTGCAGCTAAATTTAGCGTTTTTCCTTTAAAATTTAAGCGAAAAAATTTCATGGGGGGGGGGGGGGGTGGGGGGGTGGACCGTGGACACCCCACAGAAAATTGTTAAAAATGCCACCCCCCCCATGGGACCCCCCTGGGGGGGTCCCACGTTACCATAGGTTGGACCCCCCCCTTCACTTTTTGGTCGGCACCCCCCCCCCCCACGGCACCATACCCCCCCCTTCGAAAATTTGTTTGGGCCCACGGTACTGCCCGTGCGTGCACCCCCCCCCACCCCCCTCGAGATAGCTGGGGCTTCTTTTTTAAAACGCACGCGCACCTCGCATCCGCATGCTCATGCTCATGATCCACTAGCGCGCGTGCACACGCTCCGGCCCCAACAAAAACTTGTTCAAAACGCAATTGTTCAGACATCTTCTCATAGTTGTTCTAGGGGGGGGCCTGGGGGGGACCGGCCCCCCCAAAAAATTTTCGAATCTATCTCTATCAAACAGGTTTTTTTTGGTTCAGCTATTATCTATCTAAAAAATTTTCTCAGCCAGCTATCTATCTGAAAATTTTTGTCTTCGAAGACATAAAATGAGTCAATATTTGACCAAAATTGACCATTTTTGCTCGTAATTCTTGAAAATTTCGCTAATTTTAGGTAAAATACGCGTTTATACTTGATTTTTAGTGTATTTTTAGCATTATTTTGCTGTTTTTATAGCTTTTTAGCGTTTTAGCTATCTATCTATCAAATTTCAAAATTTTGACCGCCCCCCCCAAAGTCACATGGCCCCCCCGCGCCCCCCCCCAAAATTTTCCAGCTATCTATCTATCTAGAAAATTTGCTCCAGCTATCTATATCGGCCCCCCCCCCCAACCCCTCGGCTCTGGAACAACTATGCATCTTCTTTTTTGAAAAGGCTTGGCTTAGGTTAGGATTCGGTTAGGATTATGTTAGGCTTAGAATTAGGCTTTAGAATTAGGATTTAGAACTAGCTCCGTTTTAGCAATGTCCGACAACGAGTGTGTCGGTTTTTAGAAAAGAAGGGCAACCCTCGAGATCCCGCTTTCGCCTGGGCCTAGGGTTGTTAAACAAAAATGAAAATTTTTTTTTTTAAAAAAAAAAGTGATTAAAAAAAAAACAAAAATGCCGATTTTTTTTTTTAAAAAAAAAAATTCGAAAAATTTTCCTCTAATATGCTCTGAAAACCTCAATTTTGGCACAATTTTTCGAAAGTTCAACAAAAATTTTCTTTGATTATACCTCGTAAAACCTTTAGCAGTCGATTTTGGGCCGTTTTACCGACTGATTTTAGGCTTCGACAACATCTGCGATGAAGTTTTTGAGCGTCCCAAAGCTTAGCCTACCATTTCCGATGCAGATAAGGTGACGATTAGCCTCGCAGAGCGTCCGATTGTGCTCGCTGCACCGTTTGCAAGCGCTACGTTGTCTGGTTGCTGCTTCGTGTCGTGTCGTCGCGACACCATCAGAAGAATTGATCGAATTTCAAGGCGGTATGTTTGTCTTCACTTTAGCATTAGCTTAGCTGGGGACAATTAGTGACGTTTTGGAGGTCAAAACACAAGAAGAGGCATGGTGACGGTTTGGAAAAGGGGTAATTGAGGTCACCAAAACAAAATCTGCAAAGTTCCGCCATACGGGTGTCATTCGGGAGGCGCTTGCATATCATATGTGGTTCTTCGGACTCCCTGATTGATTTAGCACAACTTTGATTTTTGAAATTTTTTTTTTTAAAAAAAAAATTTTTTTTTTTAAAAAAAAACAAAAATGACGATTTTTGTTTTTTTTAACAACCCTACCTGGGCCCGGCGTAGGGTTGTTAAACAAAAATGAAAATTTAAAAAAAAGTGATTAAAAAAAACAAAAATGCCGATTAAAAAAAAAAAAAAATTCGAAAAATTTTCCTCTAATATGCTCTGAAAACCTCAATTTTGGCAAAATTGTCGTGTCGTCGCAACACCATCAGAAGAATTGATCGAATTTCAAGGCGGTATGTTTGTCTTCACTTTAGCATTAGTTTAGCTGGGGACAATTAGTGACGTTTTGGAGGTCAAAACACAAGAAGAGGCATGGTGACGGTTTGGAAAAGGGGTAATTGAGGTCACCAAAACAAAATCTGCAAAGTTCCGTCATATGGGAGTCATTCGGGAGGCGCTTGCATATCATATGTGGTTCTTCGGACTCCCTGATTGATTTAGCACAACTTTGATTTTTGAAATTTAAAAAAAAAAATTTAAAAAAAAACAAAAATGACGATTTTTGTTTTTTTTAACAACCCTAGCCCGGCGGCCTCCTGTCCTGGCCCAGTCGTGGTTCTCGTTCCAAATAACTTTTCTGTGTTCCATATTATGTTCCATATCACTTGAATACTTCAGATAGAAAACGCACCGGTTCACGTTGTTGTTGATGGACAACGCCAACGCCGCGCTTCTTCGAGCCGACAAATCGGCAACAATCAAGCAGTTTTCTTCACATTTATTGCTTTTTTATTTTAGTCCGTTAAGCTCATGAAACCAACTGCAGAAGCTTCTGTCGGTATCCGGCCGGACTTTGCTCGTCCATCTGAAAGTATAAATTGTCAAAAAAATACTGCCGCAAACAAAGTCCACACGAAACTGTGGAAAGTGTCTTAAACGCATTTTCAGATGAAAATGAAAGTACAATTTTGATGACCAATAATCAATTAAAAAAGATTTTTTCAAGTTTAAACAAAATTCGAACCCTATACAGGCACCCCACCAACACCAACCAAGCCATTTCGTCGACATCCTCAACGAGCTCACCGTGACCGCCCGGCACGCCACCCCGCCATCATCAGCATGCCGACGCACGTGTTCCACCAAAATGCGAGTGCCGTTGATGAGCAGTGTCGTGGGCGTGGGGGCTTTGCGCAGCCCGCAGCCGCCACGGGCGTCAACCAGCTGAAACGATCCGCAGACGTGCAACAGCAACAACAGCACAATGATGTTAACATTTTGAAACACGCTTTTTCACATCAATTTGACAATTTCGTTCCCTAAAAGAAGAACTGCTTGCACACTTTCTGTGTTCTTTCATGTCAATTGGTGTTGTTCATCCTTACATGAGAAGGTTATGGGTGTAATTGACCTTTTTGGGCTGCATTCTGATGAATTCTGAAAAATTGCTTTGTGGCGCGAAACCTCAATGGAATGGCATTATAAACGTCACTGTGTTGAACCGGTCTACTAAGAAAACAAAAACAGAATGTCAACTGAACAATCTGAACTCAGGGCACCGCGTTTGCGGCACCACAGAAGCGAGCGCGTTTTGGACATGGCGTTGAAATGTCGACCACGTGGCCGATGCACAGCGCTGATGCTGGGGCAGGCGACGATCGAGCGCTGCCAAGGAAACTGCCAAATCGATCTGCTCAACCGGTAAGCATGCCAAATTCTTAGTGTTGCACTGACTAATTTCAAGAATTTGCTGACGCTGTAGGATACGGCCGAGATGAGTTTTGGTCTGATGAGCACGTCGTCGTCACCGATCGATCTCGCTGGGGCACGCAACGTTGAGCAGCAGTACAGGGAGACGTGCGTCAGCTTCTATGGTGCTGCTCGCAACATGGTACGACCGCACCACGCCGTTTGTGCCACTTTTGTGCTCGTTTTTGTGATGAAACATTCATTTCTCTACTGAACAGCGTGACAAGACGCCGCCGCACTTTTCGCCGATCGCCCAGCAAGACCAGCAGCCGCAGCATAGCGAGGACGTTGACATGATGGAGCACGATCAAGACATGAACCTGGACACGCTGTTTGCAGTGCCACAGCGGCCGACAACACCACGCCCGCAGAGCAGTCCTGAGACGTGCCGTCAGTTTGTCAAGTACGTGCATTGGCGTGCGTGTTTGTGTGCATCGGTTGGTTGGTGTGTCCCTGTGTGCCACTGTATAGCATTAGATACACCATTGGGGTTGAAAAGGTAAAAATACCGGTTTTTTACCGGTAAAAAACGCGTTTTATTACGCGTTTTTTACGGAGGCTAAAAATGGGGTCCTGAAAAAAACGGAAAAACAACCAGGTATTTTCCCGTTTTTTTCGTTTTTTCCCGTTTTTTTTTCAATTTTTGACGTGAAATTTTTTCATTGTGTTTCCTTTGTTTTGGTCATAGTTTTGCACTTAATGGTACCAACATCAAGTGTGCCCGACCCCGACCCGACGAAAACAAGAACCTGCGGGCAACACAGAAAAGCAGTATTTTGTTTTCTTGTTTTTCGTGTGCTTGTGTATGCGCTGAGTCCTGAGTGAAAAATTCGGATTTCCTTTTTGTATCCTAACTGGGTGATGACTTTGGCTTTTGCCTTTCTTTCGTCATGGGAGCGGACCACCAAGCCAAACACCCTTTCCCTATCGAATTGGCCGTGAACGCCAGAATTTGGTCTTTCCATACCTTGTGACCATACCAAAGAACAAACATACATATGCCTTGGTCAATTGTTCGAAGCTGTATTTTATTGAATTTCATGTTCAAAAGCCTGTAAGAATCATGGTTTCTGTTACATTGGCAAAAAACACACTTGTGGGTTGTGTTTTGTCACGAAAGACTAACTTCAACAACTCGTAACTTGTTGTACGAGTCTTCGTACCATTGGTTTTCAACAATTCTCACCAAATAATACTCCGTTTTTTTCCCGTTTTTTACCGGTAAAAACCGGTAAAAATACTGTTTTTTTTCAACCCTATACACCATACCATACATGGCCGTTTGACGGTGTGCTGGTGCTGAAACGTGGTGAGCTATGCGGCCATGTGGTGAACGTGAACGTCACCGCAAAAGTGCTCACTGCACCGACACACGAACATGCGATGCACTGTGCACGAGTCTGTGCAGTGAAGCGTTGCAGCCGTTTGTGTCAATTATTAGACGTGCGTTGCAACGGTTGCACATTTTGCTCTGCAGTGTCGGCAATTACAGTCCGCGCCTGGTGCAGCCGTTCTGCCGTGGTGCTGTGTTCGATGGCGCAGAGCGTGCCTGTGTTTACCCGGTGCACAACGATTACTACTGAGCAACAACAACCTGCAAGCACTCGTGTACTTTTGCGTCCGTGATTGCTGCTTTGCAAACTTGATTCTCCTGGTCTCTGCGTTAAAAAAACTGTTCATGTTCTGTTCTGTCTTTGAATTTTAATTTGGTATGCGCTACGGCGACCCCACGCGATTTACAAAGTGTTCAAGTGCGATATAATGGGGCAGAAGCAATCTCGAAAGTGCTGGATTTTCCGTTGTCCACCTAAACTGTTCTTCCGGGCCTTCTTCCGTTGCTTTGACTGTTCAGTTCTGTCTCGTTGTTTAACCTGTAACTGTATTTTTGGACTCGTTTTGTTTTTGCTTTTCTAATTAGCGTTCGTGTTTTGTTAAATTAAACCGTTTGTTTGTGTTTCAATACGCGTTCATGTTACTTTTTACATCACGAGAAGGGATGCATTTGCATTTTATTGTTGGTCTAAAGGCACAAGCATGTTCTCTTTTCTGGTGATTAATCGTATTGTTAGTCATCTTTTCACCGAGTTTTAAGTGGACAAAAGCTGTTCAATTGTTGATAGTTATTGACCAAATAATTCGGATTATTGAATCCGTTACTTTTTTCGTGTTTTCATAGTGTTTTTCTTTGTTGTTTTGTATTTTTGCTGTCATTAAATTCACGTTAATTTTCTTCAAAAAGCAGCCCAACCAAAAAGTGTGCAAGTGCGCGATGTTTTTTGCGGTTAATTCTGTGTTGTTGTTTGCGAGTCGGACATCTCCATTCGTTTATTACACAAAATCACTCAGTAAACTAAACGAAAATGCCTTTTTGAAACGGCCGCCATGTTCATTTTTTTATATTTATTTTAAAAGTGCATTCAAGTTTGTCTTTGAAAACTGTTGCGGATATCATGTACTTCTCTCGGTAGTGTTGTTATTCGTGCACAACGTTCATTACTGCGTCACTCCTATTGATTGCAATGCACTGTTTTCGGGGCCGTGTTGTTTGTTTCTCAGAAATACTTAATGGAAAAAATCGACACAAATTTTTCGAGTGAATCTCGTTCAGGTAATTTCACTTACTTACGACTTTGCGGATCTGTTTATTACAACTTCTGTCAAAAATGCGTAAATGGGTAAGCGTTGCGTGCGTAGTCGCTGTGATCACTTAATACACGTCACCAGCATCATCTGTTTTACAAAATCTGATACAAACTTTTCTTTTCAAAAGGTCGTTTGTCCTATATTTTTTTACCATAATTTGCATTTCACCGGTGTACGTGCACTGCTTTGCTTTTTTGGCAGTGGCACCATTTCGTTTTTGTTTTTGTGCTAACTTCTGGAAAATCTGCCTTTTCTGGTAACTGTGGCGTCTCTGTTCTTGCATTTATTGTCAAGGTTTTTGGCTTTTTAAGTTTTAGTTTCAGTGAGACTGTCTGTTGTTCGTTATTGTCTGTGGGTCGGAATAATTGAATCCATTCGAAGCGCTTGAGTAAATTGTGGAATATGATTTGCGCGACGTAAGAAAGCCCAAACATTAAAATGAATAAGCTAAATCCTACATTCAGTTTGACGTGGGAGTCACCACAACGCAATCACAAGATGTAAGTAAAAACGCCACGATGTACATTCTAATTGCAGTAAATCATGGATCATGTGGAATATTTGTAAAATCCTTCTCCAGTTTTTCGTCCCAGTTTGCCTTCAGCCACTAATTTGTCCACCATCGGACTCGGCTCGTACAGCTGCACATCCGGGTATTTTTCGTTCCAGCCTGGAAGAGCCTAACTGGAGGTGTTATCAGAAGATTGCAAGCGTCATTCTCGTGGCCTGGTGGTAACGCGTTGGACGACTGTCTGAGCGTTCGGGGGATCATAGGGGTACATAGGCACTTAATGACAGAAAAAACCTTGATGGGCGCCCTACTCAATGGCGTTCTGTACGCTTCTTTGGGTTAGCCCTGGCTAAAAACATCGCCTGAAATTCCAGCAAAAGAAAAAAGACAACAACAGCCAGTGACGCAGAGAAAGAGCAACCGTCGATGATGTATTTCGTGGTGTCCAGGCCAACGTAGTCGCACAGCTCAAACGGCCCCATCGGGTAACCAGCGCCGAGTTTCATTGCCGTGTCAACGTGTTTGCACGACGCATCGCCACGCTCGACCATACGCACGGCCTCCATCAAATAGGGAACCAACAGACGGTTCACGATGAAGCCTGGTGTGTCCTGCGAACAGTGCTCACAAGTGTTCTGACGGTCGAAGCACAGTTGCACATCGACTTAAAGCGCAATTAAATTCTTCCGCCTGCGACCAAAAATAAACACTCAAGTTAGAATATTAAAAAATACCTACAGGTATGTTGATAGACACTCCTGTTCGTTAACAACAAAGACTGTTACAAACTTCTGAAGCGGTTTATCCATCAAATCCACTTTTCCTCCGACCAGTTCTGGAAATATTTGTAACGCGCTCTTGACTTCTCAATCTTCATCAATCAGCACAGATGCTCCATATGAATATATAATTTATCGCAAGCCTTCCCTTCAGGTCCGCCAGATTTCTGCTCAACCTCTGCTCTATGTGACCGTCGAAAGGTCGACCTTCTTTCCGAATGCATTTTTTTTTTTTTTTTTCTCGGCTGCTTGTCAGCGGTTTTGACCATCTGCGAAACTCGCTCAAACACGTTGGCATTTCCCCTCTATGAAAACAAGAGAGCGCTCAAAAATACTAAAATCAAGCATGAGTATGATGGTTTTCTTTTTTTTTTTTTTCAGCCCACCGAATTTGTCGCGACAGCCAATTGCGACAGTAATGGTACGGTCATACCCATAACGACGACGCGCTGTGGCAAGGATGTTTCTGCTTTTTCAAGCATTGTCAAAGTTTTTAATCAGATTCATGACAAGAAAGTATCTTTGCATCAAAAATCGATCTTAGACATGAAACCTTCCAGTGTTACTCCTGGCATCTTTGTCGAGTTGAGCGAAGAGCTTGTGTTTGACCCGTAGATTCTCAACGATTGCCTCGATGACAAGGTCAGCTTGCTTCACGGCGGCAGATTTTTCCGTCGTGCAAGAGATTCGCTTCAGTACATCGCTCAATACACCTCCTTCGGCCTAAACGCCTTTCAAATGAATGACATACGACCAGACTGAAACGACAAAAAATGAGTGGCGAACACACGCAAAACACGAACTTTGTTGTCGTCCAGGAACTTCTTCTTTGCGATGCGCTGCAGGTCTTTGGCCACTGCAGCAGTAGACTTTTCGAGGATATCGTCCGTTTGATCGACCATGCGCACGCTGTCGCCGGCTGCCGCTGACACCTGCGCAGCAAATGCTTCCGCACTCACAACACGCCAAACCATTTTTTGCCTCGTCACCCCGTGGCCTGGCAGTAGTACGCTCAAGGGATCGTGTTCCGCCGAGGGTGTATAGGTACCCCCAATGTCAGAGAAAAACTCGATGGGGCACCCATACCGATCAGTGGGATCTGTACGCTTTTCGGGGTTAGCCCTAGCTGGCAACATCGCCTATTTGAACACAAATCAGACCCGTATGGTCCACCACGGAGCCAGAGGTGACAAAAGTAAAATCCTGCATTTTTTCAAATTAATTTTTTTAGTTTTTCTTAATTAGTTCCGTACCCTTCAACATGCCGGGAGGAGAAATCAGAAGGTCAACAAAAACAGGTGCATTCGAACAGCGCTAAATTCTGAATTTGGTGCTTTCAGTGCCATTTCCAAAACGTGATGCGATTTAAGGGGGCGGTACAGGTCCCGCCCATCGCTAAATTTTGATTATTTCGAGTTTTGTGGTCCAAACCAAACCTACTAAGGGTACTCATTACCCATACCAATTTTTAGCTCCAAAACTCCAACTCTAGTGCTCACTACAGGTAACTTTAAATTTTGCCCGATTTTTGGTCAATTTTGGCCTTTGTCAGAAAAACGACTTTTTCGGGTTTTGGGGGGTTCTAATCAAATTCCAATTTTACCACGTTGTTCAGCGCTTTTTTCTGGGGTATGTGCCGTATTTTTCATACCCTGCACTCAAAAGTCAGTATGAGCCCGAAAATCACAAGTTTTT